>PVKM010040636.1:0-13400 GCA_004027735.1 Carollia perspicillata
CCCTGACTGGGAATTGAACTGGTAACCCTTTGGTTCCCAGCCCGTGCTCACTCCACTGAGCTACACCAGTCAGGGCAGACACTGATCTTTTTACTGTCCCCATAGTAGTGCCTTTTCCAAAATGTCATATAGTTGGAATCATACAGTGTGTACCCTTCTCAGACTGGTTTCTTTTCTTTCTTTATTGTTTAAAAATATGTCATTTATTTATTTTTGTAGCGAGGGGAAGGGAGGGAAAAAAGAGAGAGAAACATTGATGTGAGAGAGAAACATCAGTCAGTTGCCTCTCACATGTGCCCTGACCAGGGATCACAGCTCAGGCATGAGCCCTGACTGGGAATCCAACTGGCAACCTTTCACTTTGCAGAATGATGTCCAACCAACCAACTGAGCCACACTAGTCAGGGCCAGACTGGTTTCTTTTACTTAGCAATATGCATTTAAGGTTCCTCTATGTCTCTTCATGGCATGATAGCTCATTCCTCCGTATCACTAAGTAATATTCCATTGTGTGGATGTACCAGAGTTTGGTTATCCATTCACTTGCTGAAGGATACCTTGGCTGCTTTCAATTTATAACTAAAGCTTCTTTAAACATTTCTGTGCAGGTTTTTGTGTGGACTTAAGTTTTTGGCTCATTTGGGTAAATACCTAGGAGCATGATTGCTCGGTTGAATGGTAAAACTATGTTTAGCTTTGTGTGGAACTGACGGAATATCTTCAGAAGTGACCACTGTTTTACATTCCCACCGGCAGTGCATGGGAGTCCCTGTTGCTCCCTGTCCTCCCCAGCATTTGGTGTATCAGTGATTGGATGTGACCCGTTCTGTTAGTTTGGCCAAAAGTCTGCATGTTGTTTTCTGTAAAATAAAAGGACACATTTTTCATTTTCACCAATAACTTTATTGATTTGGATATTTTGAGTATGTTGGCTGTCTCCTGCTATTGGCTTCTAGTGGATAGAGGCCAGGGGTGCTGCTAAACATCTTGCAATGCATCAGACAGCCCCACAGCAAAGGATTATTTGGCCAAAATGACAACAGTGCCAAAAAAAATTCCTAAACCACTTTTGACACATTTGATCAGTCACAGCACCTTCTTTATATACTGCAGAAATCTTTTTTTGCATTTCAGTTGCATTTTTACCTTTCTTGAATAATCAAGCATAATACACCAAAAATGTTGCATACTTTCCTCCATCTTTAATATTAAAATGTCTACCATAAAAATTCACCAATTTTGATACATTTTTTAAATGAATGCTGATATGACAGCTGTCACATCTTTTCATTCTCTCGTCTAATCAATTCTTTTTTAAAAATATATATTTTTTATTTTTTTAGAGAGAGGGGAAGGGAAGGAGAAAGAGTGGGAGAGAAACATCAATGTGTGGTTGCCTCTCATGTGTCCCCCATTGGGGACTGGCCCGCAACCCAGGCATGTGCCCTGACTGGGAATGGAACCGCGCTTGTTTGGTTCGAAGGCCCGCACTCAATCCACTGAGCTACACCAGACAGGGGTATGCTATATTTTTAAGTGTTACTAATTTTTTATTTTATTTTTAAGTATATTTTGTTGATTATGCTATTACAGTTGTCCCATTTTTTCTCCCCTTGATTCCCCTCCACTCTGCACTCCTCCTTCCACCAGGATCCACCCTCCTCTTTAGTTCCCGTCCATGGGTCATACACTTAAGTTCTTTGGCTTCTCCATTTCCTATACTGTTCTTATCCTCCCCCTGTCTATTTTGTACCTGCCACTTCTGCTCCTTATTCTCTGTACACTTTTTGTCCTCCCCCTCCCCTGCTGATAACCCTCCATGTGATCTCCATTGCTGTGATTCTATTCCTGTTCTACTTGTTCACTTAGTTTGTTTTGTTTTTGTTTTTTAGGTTCAGTTGTTAATAGTTGTGATTTTGTTGTCATTTTACTGTTCATAGTTTTGATCTTCCTTTTCTTAGATAAGTCCCTTTAACATTTCATATAATAAGGGCTTGGTGATGATGAACTCCTTTAACTTGACCTTATCTCGGAAGCACTTTATCTGCCCTTCCATTCTAAATGATAGCTTTGCTAGATAGAGTAGTCTTGGATGTAGGTCCTTGCCTTTCCTGACTTGGAGTACTTCTTTCCAGTACTTTCTTGCCTGTAAGGTTTCTTTTGAGAAATCAGCTGCTAGTCTTATTGGAACTCCTTTGTAGGTAACTCTCTTCCTTTCCTTCATTGCTTTTAAGGTTCTCTCTTTATCTTTAAACTTTGGCATTTTAATTACGATGTGTCTTGGTGTTGTCCTCTTTTGGTACAGCTTGTTTGGGACTCTATGCTTCCTGGACTTGTATGTCTATTTCCTTCACCAAATTATGGAGTTTTTATTATTTTTTCAAATAAGTTTTCAATTTCTTGCTCTTCTCCTTCTGGCATCCCTGATTTGGATGTTGGTACATTTGGAGACGTCCCAGAGGCTTCTTACAAGGATCCTCGTTTTTTAAGATTCTTTTTTCTCCTTGCTGTTCTGATTGAATGCTTTTTTCTTCCTTGTGTTCCAAATCATTGATTTGGTTGTCATCTTCATCCCCTCCACTGTTGGTTCCCTGTAGATTTTTATTTCACTTAATATAACCTTCATTTGTTCCTGGATCTTTTTTATGTTGCTGCTGTACTCAATAACTGTACTTCTTTGAGATCCTGATCACCAGTGTTTTCAACTCTGTATCTGATAGTTTGGTTATCTCCATTTCATTTAATTCTTTTTTTGGAGTTTTGTTCTGTTCTTTCAATCGGGCCATATTTCTTTGTCTCCTCAATTTGGCAGCCTCCCTGTGTTTGCTTCTATGTATTAGGTAGGGCTGCTTTGACTCCCTGTCCTAGTAGCATGGCCTACCTGTAAATTCTGTGGGGTAGAGACTTAGGTGATCCCAGGGTGTGGCAACCCATTTCACCACTTTGTGGTTCTGTGTGGGGGGAGGGCTCAGAGAAGGGACAGTGGTGGTGCCTGGCTTCTGGAGGTTTGCCTGGGAGGAAGCTGTCTCCCAGCACTCACCCTGTTTCCAGTCATTTCCCTTTCTCCCCAGTTATGCCACTTATGCCCTTCTTTAGCTGTTGCCCTCATGCTGAATCCCAGAGAGGGTGGGTCTACGTAAATCCTAAATCCTAAATCCTAAATCCTAAATCCTAAATCCGTGCAGGCCCTTTAAGAGGAGCCTCCTGATAATCCAGCAGTTTCTTCCGCTGCCCCATTCCCCACTGGTTTTTACAGCCAGGAATTATGGAGATTTATCTTCCTTGTATTGTCACCCTGGGCTGCTGAGTGGTCTGGTTTTGAGCTGGGATCCCTTGCTCCCAAAGTATACCTCCTAATTTTTATCTACCACCTGTGAATGTGGGATCACTTATCCCACTGCCTCCCCACCTCTCTCCGCATCTCTGTCCCTCCTGCCCATCTGGATGTGTGTGGCTTCTTTATATCCTTGGTTGTTGGACTTCCATACAGCTAGATTTTTTGATGGTTCTGGGTGATATTTGTTTTGTAGTCTTGTTGTAATATTTTCTGTAGTCATGCAAGGAGGCTAAGTGTATTTACCTATGTCTCTATCTTGACTTGAAGTCCCAAATTAATTTTCTTAAATCTTCTTTGTATATTTGAAAAATATGTGTGTTCTCCAAATGCTAGGTGTAGAGTTCTATACATGTGCCTTGTTTAAGAGTGCTATACACTGAATGTTTCATGTCCTCTCAAAATTCATATATTGTAATATGAATTTAGGTATCAGAAGGTGGGAGCCTTCATTGGTGATTAGGTCATGAGGGTGGAGCCCTTATGAATGGAATTAGCGCCTTATAAAAGAGGCCCAAGAGAGCCCCCTACCCTTTTGGCCAAGCGAGGATACAGTGAAAAGACAGATGTCTATAAACCAGGAGGCAGCCACTTACCAGACAGTAAATCTGTCGGCACCTTAATCATAGACTACCCAGCCTCCAGAACTGTAAGAAATAAACTTCTGTTGTTTATAAGCCAACTTCTGTTGTTTATAAGCCACTTAGTCTATGGTATTTTGTTATAAAAGCCTGAATGGACTACAACAAAGAGTGAAGTACTAAAAAAGCTAACTGGAAAGTCTTTATGCACAGATGGGGCTTGTTGACTGGGCTTTCAATGTAGGGTGAGTGCTTATGGACCCAGACAATTCATTATGGGATTCTTCAAATGCCAATATTCTGCCATTCTAATCAAATTTATCCTCTAAAACTATGTTAACATTTGTGTCTGCTGTTATCTCTCCTGTTCTTTTTTTCCTTTGGGTTTATAAGCTTTTCACTCCTTTACTTTTCATTACATTTTTTTTATTGAAGTACATAATGTATCCAGAAAAATGACCACAAATATGCAGCCTGAACACACATGTAAACCAGCACTCAGAGTAAGAAATTAAACATTATCAGCACTTCGTGAGCTTCCCCCTGTTCTCCACCGGTCATTGTTCCACCAACGGCAGTGACTTCATTGACCTCTAACAGCATGCATGTTTGGGTAGTTTCCAGTTTAGGGCTAGTACCATGTATGGGTATAAACTTTTTTACACATGTCCTTGTTCGTGAACACATCGACCTGTTTCTGTTGGGTATCCACCTAGGAGCGAAGCTGTTTGGACAAACGCTTTGCATATATTCAGCTTTAGCTGACAGTGCCAAACAGTTCAACGAAGTGATTGCACCAATTTACATTCCCTTCGGCAGCTTATTCCAGTTCCACTTGCTCCACCATCTTGCCAGTACTTGGTCTTTTCTGTTTGTTTGTTTATTTATTTATTATCTTCATTTTAGGCTTTCTGATGGATATGTAATGGTATCTCATTGTGGTTTTAATTGTTTGCATTTACTTTTTACCTTTTTTGTTAATTTTTTAAAAAATGTGTTTCAGGATGGAGCAGATTAAAACGAAGGGGGTTAATCCTCTACATCTGTCAGAAATTTCCCCTGTATGGGCACTAATCTAAGGGACCTTAGAACCCTCTTCCCATACTGGAGTAGGGAATACAATATAGAGGATAAGGGCAATCAGACATACTGAGGTTTGATTCCCAGCTCCAGTGCTTACTAGCTTTGTTACCTTGAGAAATTTATTTAACCTTCCCAATTTTATGTAAAATGGCACTAAAAATAGTACCGCCTTACTAGGTTATTATGAAGATTATATGAGATACAATATGTAAAATGCTCTGCAAAGTTGCTCGCACGCTGTGAACACATACTCAACTCATGGCAGCTATTGTAATAGCTTATATTGTTTTATTTTAAATTTTATTGATTGATTTTAGAGAGGAAGGGAGAGAGAGACATCAATTTGTTCTTCCACTTACTTATGCATTCATTGGCTGACTTTTGTATGTTCTGACTGTGGATCAGACCTGCAACCTTGGTGTATGGGAGGAGGCTCTAACCAACTGAGCTCCCTGGTCAGGGCTACACCTTACATTGTCTATGCACATCTCAATTCTCCTTCTGATTTACACATTCTATGTCAGAGCACACAGCACCAAGCTGCCTCACATATAATAATTGCTGGGAAAGACTGGTTGAATGAACGATTTTAAATATAAATGGAAGGTATTGTGATTGTTATAAAAGATGGCATAAATTATTATAATGCCTAAAGTACCAAATGCACTGCTAATGAGTAATACATTATTTAAACACATGTCTCTCCTGAGCCCTCGCAGGGTAGCTCAGTTGGTTAGAGCATCCCCTGTCAGGGCAAATACAAGAAACAGCCAATGAAGGCATAAATAAGTGGAACAATCACTCAGTCATTCTCTCTCTCTCTTCCTCCTTCCTCTCTCTCTCTAAAATCAATAAACGAAAGTTTAAAAAAACCAAAAGTGTCTCTCCTATTTACCTTCATCATTTGACAGTGAAGTAAATTAAAACCGTAGAGAAACACTACTAGAGCTAATTAGTCATGACAATTAGATGTCCCGTATTGCATTGTGAGGATTCCAGAAACTTAACCCTTTAAAACTAAAGCAAACAAAAATTTTACCCCAGAAACAAAAACAAAACATTTCTCTGAAGAAAGTTAAGCCTTTCAAATTTTAACAGACCTTTATATTTAGCAGTGGAAAGACTGGGAGCAGCTGCTCCAGCGACTTCCGTACAATATGGCGCCGCCCATTTGTGCATCCCAGCTGGGATTACGTCCTCCCAGTCCGTCACAGGACCGGAAGTGGTTTCTGCCGTAGTGGATCCGGGTGGGTTTGCACAGGTGGCTGCGGAGGTTCCAGTTCTTGAGCGTGAGGGACCGAGGTGTTCAGGTGGGATCCGGGTTGCAAGTAAGTGAGGCTCAGGGGCTGGCGAGGCTTTTCATCCAGTTTGTGCAAGGGGTGGAGGGGGTTTCCAGTGCGGATTGAGGAGAGGGGTCGTGGAGTTGGTGATGTCATCATGTGCGGGGGCGACTGATTGTGGGGACCATGCGGCCCCAGAACTGCTTGGCACTGCCCCTCTTCCCGCCCCTCGGCGCGGCTTCCTTGCACCCCTTGCTCGCGGCGGGGGCGGACCCAGTGCGCGGTCACCGACCCAGTGCGCGGTCACCCACGCCCTACCAGGGCATACCCTTTGGACCCCTTTTCTCTATAGGAGTACCTACCAAACCTTCATGGTTTCTTCACCCAGTAAAAACGGAGTACCATCTGCAGCACCTAGCAACTCTTTGGGCGCTGCGTGTTCCACGCGTCCAGTTATAGTTCCCTCCCCCGGATTCGTGGGGACTTACCCCCGCCCCGCATTGATACCACCCCTTTCCTCCCAGGCCACACCCGCTGTTTCGGGCCTTGCTGGGGAACCATATCTTTCTATTTTCCCATCTCTGGGACGGATCAAAACTGGAACGTTAGTGATTATTTATTACATAACTGATATCTCCTTATTAAAATACAAACAAACCCAAACCTTTATAAGCTTTTGATGAACTATGGGACGCAAACGAACTGTTTTTAGCTATCGCCTCCTTTGTTAAAACACCAAATTAATTTTATCGTATCACAAGGATGGAAGGAACTACACTGAAACGTTTTGTTAATTACCAGAAGTAGGAAGTGCGAGGGGGTGATGATTGATTTTGGTCAAGTTGAACTTGTTTTAAAAATACATTTATTCTTCTATATTTATTTTAGTTGTACCTGCATGCAATCTTGTAAAACATTGATGTGAACATTTTAAACAGTATAGATCCTGTTTTACCTCTTTCCATTTTTTCTTCTTTAATCCCATGCCCCAAAGTAAGAACCATTATCCACTTGGGGTATGTTTTTCTATTTCTTTTTCTTTATATTTATTGACAAGGGCTTGAACGTATGAGATATATCGTGGTAAACTTTTACAAATGCATCTTTTAAAAAAGATTGTATTTATTTATTTTAGAGAGGGGAAGGGAGGGAGAAAGAGAGGAAGAGAAACATCAATGTGTGATTGTCTATTGCACATCCTGTACTGGGGACCTGGCCGGCAACCCAGGCATGTGCCCTGACGGGAATCGAACTGGCTACCCTTTGATTCTTAAGCTGGCACTCAACTAATGAGCCACACCAGCCAGGGCAAATGCATCTCTTACAAATAAGGTGTATTGTACCTACTCAGCAACTTGACTTTTTGTGCTTAAAAATGGGTCTTAGAACTTTTTCTTTGTCAGCATGTACACATCTACCTTATTGTTTCTACTTAACTCTGTAAATTCCATAGTATGTTAAGATTTCACTCTGGCTGGTGTGGCTCAGTTGGTTGGAGTGTTGTCCTGTAACCAAAAGGTGGGGGGTTCAACTCCCAGTCAGGGCACATACCTAGGAAGTAGTTCCATCCCTGTTCCTGGCCCTTATGTTCACCTGTATGGCATTTAGGGGAGACATCCAATCCGTGCTTTCCCCTTACATCAATGTTTCTCTTTCTCCTTTCCTCTCTCTCTAAAAAGCAATGAAAAAGATGTCTTCAGGTGAGGGTTTTTTAAAAAAAAGACTTCATAAGATGTGAGATTCTGTAGATTGCTTACAGTTTTTCACTGTGGCATAGAAAAATTCTTCCACATGTATCTGTGTTCCTCTGTGAGCATGTCTCAAGGATAGATACCTGCAAGTGAAATTGCTGGGTGGGAGGATTTGGATATTTTGTGTATGTGTGTTGTATTTTCTTTAAGTACAAAGACTTTTCCCAGTCACATCACCTGGAGCTCATTTCACCCACTGTTCTGTTTGACCACCAGTTTCTTGTCTCTCTTTCAGTGTGATGAGGCCGATACCCTTTCCACAGGGAGGGGAAATCCATGGTTTGTTGCCTTTGCCAATAGCAAAAATGTTGGAGAGCCTTGTGGCAAAGCTGTTGCCATTGACACTGTTCGTGTGAACTCCATCAAAAGAACCAGGGTGTCTCTCTCTGTTGGTTATCCCATCTGTTCTTCCCAGGTTAGCACCTTTGGACACCATACACAGGTTACCAGTATCAAACTTAATGAAATCAGTAATTTTGCCAGTCTCTAAATCAGCCTGAATGGTGTCACTGACCTTGGTGAAGGGATCAGGGTAGTGGATGGTGCAAGTGTCCTGCATCGCCAGGTGAGGGACTCCTTTCGTGCCTGCCAAGATCTTCTTCACTTTGCACAACTTGTACTTGGCCTCCTCCAGTGTGATCCGATGAACAGCAAAGCGACCCTTGGTGTCATAGGTCGGACAGAAATTCTGGTTTTGTCAATGCTGATCACATCCATAAAACCAGCAGGGGAGGCCGTATTAGTTCGGGCCTTGCCATTAGTCTTAATGAACCGCTACATGTAGATCTTTCTTACTTCATCTCCTGTCAGGACATACTTAAGTCTGTTCCTTAGGAAAATGATGCGAGGGAGACGTCCTCTCAGCTTGGGGGGACTGGTAGATGGCTGAGGAGCAAACACGCTTGTCAGTTTATCCAGCGCCCAGTGCTTTGGAGCTGCTACATGCTTCAGATGCTTCTTGGGACCAGGAACCATGGCTGGGCTGGCACAGAAAGAGGCGAGGATGTGGATATTTTAATGCCAAAGTAGTTACTAGTGAGAGTATGTTTTCATGGTTTTTGGCAAGTTCTAGGTCCTCTTTTGAGAAATGTTTCATTTGTATTGGATTGTCTTTTTGTATGTATATACTAGTGTTTTATATATTCTAGATAATAATCTTTTGTCATTTATATATATTTTAAATATTTACCCCCAACTTAATGCTTATTTATTTATTAATCCTTATCCGAGATGTTTTACTGATTTGAGAGAGAGAGGAAGGGAGAGTGAGAGAGAAAGAGAGAGAGGAACATCACTGTGAGAGAGAAACGTTGATCAGTTGCTTCTGGTAGGTGCCGGGACTGGGATCAAACCCACAGCGTTTTGGTGTAATGCTGTGCGGGGCGATGCTGTAGGTGCTGGGACCAGGATCAAACCCGCAACCTTTTGGTGTGTGGGGCGATGCTTCAGTCAACTGAGCCGCCCAACCAGAGCCCAACTTACTTTTTTTTTTTAATATTTTTAAAATTTATTTATTTATCCTTAGAGGGGAAGGGAAGGAGAGAGGGAGAGAAATATCAATGTATGGTTGCCTCTTGTGTGTCTCCTGCTGGGAACTGGCCTGCAACCCAGGCATGTGGGAATCGAATAGCGATCCTTTGGTTCCCAGGCCCGTGCTCAATCCACTGAGCTACACCAGCCAGGGCAACTTACTGCTTTTTAAAGTGGTTGCTTGTCTTTAGCCATGTGGCATCTTTATTAAACCAAAGTTTTAAAATTTATGTTTAAATATCAGTCTTTTATGTTTGTGTTTTGTATTTTCTGGCTATCATTCTCTACCCTAATGGCTCTCCAGCGGGAGCGATTTTGCCTCTGAGGGGCCATTTGGCAATGTCAGGAGACATTTTGTAAAATTGAATGTATAGAGGGAGGAAGGGAGAGAGAAACATCAATTTGTTTTTCCACTTATTTAGGCATTCATTGTTGGATTCTTTTCTTTTTATCCTCACCTGAGGACATTTTCATGTGCTTTTTTTAGAGAAAGAGAGGAAGGGAGAGAGAGAAACATCAATGCAAGAGAGAAGCATCAGTTAGTTGCTTTTGCACGCACCCAGATGGATCCTGCCTGTCTGGACCGGGGGTCACATGTACTTGTGCCTAGACTGGGGATGAACCCGCAACCCAGGCATGTGCCCTGACTGGGAATCGAACCCACAACCTTTTGGTTATGGGATGATGCTCCAACCACTGTGCCACCCTGGCCAAGGCCATTGGTTGGTTCTTGTATGTGCCCTGACTGGAGATTGAACCGACAACCTTGGTGTATAGGGGTGATGCTCTAACCAACTGAGCTAGCCAGCCAAAATAATGTTTAAAATTGAGAAAGAAGGCACAATCAGGATGCAAATTGGGGCCCTGGCTGGTGTAGCTCAGTGGATTGGGTCACCACCAAAGGGTCGCTGGTTCGATTCCCAGTGAGGGCACATGCCTGGGTTGCTGGCCAGGTCCCCAGGAGGGAGCATGTGAGAGGCAACCACACATGGATGTTTCTCTCCCTCTCTTTCTTCCTCCCTTCCCCTCCCTCTAAAAATAAATAATTAAAATCTTTTCAAAAATAAAGATGTATATTGGTATCAAAGTATGAAACATTTGGCTGAGAAACAAGAAAAAAATTAGGAGAAAGAACTGTAAAGTTTTGGATTTAAGTGCGAAATATAAACTAATGAAACTCAATTTGGTATCTGAGCATTTTAATTTATCACAAGCTTTATATTACCCATTAGTCATATAAAACATTCTACTACTACTTAAAAACATTTCATACAGCATTAATAAAATATAGGTAACGTAGGTAATAGTACCAGTGTAGTCCACACCTATTAGACCTTGTCTCAAATACTGAGTACACACCTACGTGTCACATTTGAAGCGATTGCTGGACGAACTTGGGGCCGTTCAGAAGGACCTAGCCACAGTGGTGAGTGGTGCACAAACTAGGTTATAGGAAGGCTGGTTGGGTTAGGTCGACATACTAATGGAGGTTTTAGAGCTACTGTCTACACATTTCACAAGCTCTCGGGAGGGAGTAATTTGCCTTTGTCATTTCAGAGGCCAGACTGCGCATCAAGGAGAGCAGCTTCTATGTAGCAAACCGTAACAGAATGCGAGGACTTTTCAACAAAAACTGCCTCTTAAGGTAATGAACTCTGTTCCTAGAAGTGTTCAGGTGCAGACCGGGTCAGAGGCCAGACAGAGGTCTATCACTATGACCGTGGAAAGGATTCTTGAATGGTGTGGGAGCTGAGTTCGGGAGGTTCCTGAATTTGAGCACTGTGGTTCTTTGTTTTCCTTTGGTAGAAGTTCTGTGAACCTCAGTACTAGTAACAACACATATATACTGAACCCGAATGTGCTGGCCAATACGTTAAGTGAAGTATATCAATCATCTTACTTAAGCCTCACAATAATTCTACCTGGCAGGTACTATCTTCCCCATTTTACCGAGGAGGAATCTGAGGCCTAGAGAAGTGCAGAGAATTGCCTACATTTATGTAGCTAGCAAGTGGCAGAGGCTGGCTTTGAACCTTAGGGTATTTGCCTCTAAAGCCCATGTCATTGTCGCTCTCTGGACACTTTAACATATTTGTTTAATTCATTGAGTATGATTTATTTCAGGAATATAATCATATTTCTTAAGTGGGATATTTACATTGCCTGTCTTTAAAAAACATCATTTAAAAAACTTATGATTTTCTAATTATGGATATATATGTACTTGTATAGAACTCAAAAATTATAACTATTATTTGTAATAATTACTTATACTCCTACTACCCTTGGGTAACCACTGCTCCTGTATACGGTTACCCACGACTTCACAGGGATGTGTTCTGAGGAACTCGTGGTTAAGTGACTTGGTCGTGTGCGAGCCTCGCAGAGCACACCAACACAGCCTAGAGGGTACAGCCCTCCGCGTCCTGAGGCTGTGTGGTGACGCCTGTCTCTCCTCGTCTGTAATCTAGGAGACTTTAAAAAGAAAGCCTTTTTAAATGGGCATTAAGATACAAGTTGGGATTTTAAAAGATAACAGTTAAAATTTGAAACATTGTTTACTGTAAGCCAGGTAGCATGTTACCGTACAAAGCACCAGGAGATTAAATCAAGCACAAGACAAAATGATGGCAGTCGAGATACAGTAGACCCGAGATGCAGGAGGCCGCCGCTGGCAGAACATGGCACACTCACAGCAAACTTTCTTTCAATGAGCAGAAACAGTACAGTCTGAAATAATGATAGAAAGTATAGCATAGTATGTATTCGTAAACCAGTAACATAGGTGCTCGTTATTACCAAGTATTGTGTGCTGTGCGTGATCGTCTGTGCTGTACTTCTCTACGCCTGGCGGTGCGGTGGGTTTGTTTACACCAGCATCACCACAAACATGTGAGCAATGCCTTGTGCTGTGACATCGTGAGGGCTGTAATGTCATTAGGTTATGGGAGTTTTTAGTTATGATCTTATGGGACCAGTGTTGTGTATGCAGGCCATCATATGTCATTATGCAGAGCCATTAACAAAAATTTTTTCACTAATGTATCAGTAAGTGGAGGCAAGGGTCTCACTTATTCTGTTTTAATTGATATGCTTTTGTGTGATTAAAAGAGCCTTGGGCAACTGGCGGAGGGCAGGAGGGTTTTCTTGGGTAAGGGTGGATTACAAAATGTACAAAATTGAAAAAAATTAAAATATAACTGTTTCATGTGGAAATTTGTAGCGGGTTTTTTCTGGATTGTCAGTGGAATATTTTGTAGGGGAAACTTGTTCTCATATAGGTGTAAATTCTTTGTGTAAATATATCGTTACCATTTGTTTTACAGATTGTGGGATTAGTGACATGCTTTCCTAAACAGCAGCAGAGTTGAAGATGTCTCGACAGGTGGTAGCTTTGACAGTGACTACACTTTTTGGTGTGGCGGTGGGGGGGTTTGTCCTGTGGAAAGGCCTCCAGCGCCGGAGGAGTAGATCGAGCCGTGGGACCCAGCAGCAGAAGCAGCTGCAGCAGCAGCAGCAGCAAGCTCCAAGCAGGAGAGAGCTGCCCCCTGCAGAGGAGGACCGGCTGCACTCCGCTGCCCCCGGAGCCTCATGGGAAGAGAGGATCCTTGACGCCAAGGTGGTGACTGTGTCTCAGGAAGCAGAGTGGGATCAAATCGAACCCTTGCTTAGGAGTGAGTTACAAGATTTTCCAGTACTTGGCATTGACTGTGAGTGGGTAAGTTAAAAAGCAAAAATAAAATCTTTTCTGCTTTTCCAACTAGGGACCTTGAATAGTCAGATAAAGGGTAAGATTAAAGGAGAATTAGCTTGTCCTCAACTTGCTAGTAAGTAGATTTTA
>PVKM010040637.1:0-13392 GCA_004027735.1 Carollia perspicillata
GGCATGTGGAGATGTAGACAGAGATTGGAGCTAGGCTACCAGAAGCCCAGGGAACATCTGGGGCTACGAGATCCTGGAAGAGGCAAAAAAAAATGTCGGAGGGTTGGGGAGCTCTTCCCTAGAGACTGTGGAGGGAACACGGCTCTGAAAACACCTTGATTTTGGACTTCTAGCCTCCAGAAATGTGAGAGAATACATTTCTATTGTTTTAAGCCACCCAGTTTGTAGGGCTTTGTTATCACACCCCAGGAAATGAATGCAGACTCTAAGCCACATGAAGGCAGTGACCTTACGTATTTTTACACACCAGTGCCTTCGAACCTCCACACAGTGCCTGCTTATATAATCCCTTTCTATAGCATTCATCTTCAAATAGAGAAGGCTTTCCCAATTACCTGGGAAGCCTTTATGAAGTATTCTTACCCACCCACAATGTCCAGGGTTTGCTCACATAGCTTTGCAATATTTTAGTAAAAGAAAGAATTGTTCCCTCCCATACAAGGTTTCTGCAGCCAGGATCACCTGAGTCATTCGGGCAGAACTCCTTTCTTCCCCCGAATTATCTGAGTAATTGCATAATTGCTTGACTTGGGTTGCACAGATATTTAGCTCTGCACGTAGGTGTGGTAATTGGTTGGTGGCCAGAGAATACAAAACACATGGCTCCGAAGCATGTGCTTACCAAAAGAAGTCTGTTTAAATTAAACAGAAATTCAGCCCTCAGAGCTCATTAAAAAGAGCTCTAAACAATCAGTTACTGAGTGCTGAGCACCAAGACAGAGAAGATGATGCTGTCTTTGTCTTCATATCTCGTCAGAGAGAGAAAACACAGGAGTAGCCAACACAGGAACACACCAGGGCCCACAGGGGCCAAGTTCATGGCACAGAGCAGAAGTCCTATAATTGAGTTCAGAAGACAGGACAACTAGAGACATCCACGATACACTGAGGGGAAAAAAAGCAAATTATGTTACAGTATTTCAGTGTGAGCCTCTTACATAAATAAGTTTTTAAATAGAAAGAAAACAAACTCTGATACATGTGCATATATGTTTATATAATCACAAAAAATTAAAAAAATATATGATGGCATATAAGAGGATGAAGAAACAACTTAAGAAGACTTAATTCTTATCTTATACGTTTCATTTGAATTGTTAAAATGAGAAGCAATTCATTTTCTAATTCTAGTGACTGGAATTTTAAAACCACCACTAACAAAAAAAAAGCAAAACGAGATTTTTTTTTTCAGTATTTCTCTTCACACCCACACCAAAATGAGAGTGATGATTTTGAATCTGCCAATCCTTCTATTGTTTTCTCAGGTAAGAATGACGCAGTTGAGGGGAAAGCCCTCGCTGTCTCTCTGCAAACAGGCAAGTTTCAGCACACGGCTGCAAAGAAACCAGTGATTTGGGTTCCATCACCTCCACCCCCAAAAATAAACACATAAATAATACATTGGGTGTCAAAAGAAAATCCTATCGCCCTGATTCAGAGCCTTGCGTTCAGCAGAAGGCTGACACTGTGCAATATTGAGGTGGCCGGTAGGGGTGACTGAAGTCTTAATGCCTCTGATAATGCCAAGTGTGAGGAATTAGTCAGAACTGGGCTTGCAAGCAGCAGCATTTTCCTGATTTATTGAATTTCTCTTAAGGTCATTGGTTTATGATTTGACATTTTTAAAATGCACTGCAAAAAATAGATGTCTATTTTCCTTTACAGGAACTGAATACTTTTCTAAATGCATTTTTTTGAGAAGAGAAAATCAGTACAAATAGCCACTGCCAGCATACCCCATGTCTAACCTAATCACATGAACTCCAGCCCAGATAAGCAGCTTTCTGAATGTTATTGGTAGAAATATGGTTTTCAGAAGGGAAAGGGACCATCCTTGGGTCAGAAAGTTGGTGTTATTAGCTTGCAACATTATTTCTACCATATACTTTCACTGCTAGGACTATTATTTCAATTCAGGTGTACTGAAAATTTAGTTAGCCTAATCAGTCATCTCACTGAGAGGCCTTCGGATGCATTTTTTTTTTCATATTCTAAGGTGCCTGTGTGGCATTCACATTCTTCCTTAGAAGTGAGAGTCACGGATAGAAAATACAAGAGTTAATCCCAAAAAGCTGCTGAGCGCTGCCTCCAGAAGGCCAGCTCTCTGCCAGGAATTGCTGACAGAGGACCAGGCTCCTCCCCAACAACATGGGAAAGTAACACAACATCTAATGTGAAAGTCATACAGGAAGTCGGAAAACATGGCCAAAGTCACCCCTCCTGACTCCCAGTAAGAACTCCCCTAGACTGTGCTACCTTCTAGCCTGTATTAATGTGTTTACTACTTAAATAAATACGTATTAGGGGCCCCTCATGCACAGGGCGTTGTTCCAAACCCTGGGACCATGACAGTGCATAAGCAGACACTGTGGGTCTCTTCATGAAGCTTGGCGTCTTATCAACAGGGAAGGGGGACTGACAGAATGACACATCGAGTGACATGGAGGAGAATGGACAGGGTCCATGAAAACCAGACTGGGGGATGTCAGCAATCTGAACTTCGGATAGAAGTCTACACAATGTGGAGGAAGAGAAACTGGAGAGGGAGGAGAAGTTTCCAGAGAGCAGGAAGCAGATATGCGGTATGATTGGTCCCAGAGTCAGAGAGCCTGGAGCCCCAGGCCAGTGTGAGGACTCTGGTATGGGTAGAAGAAAGAGTGTGAAAAAAAATAGTGAGACACAAGGCTGATGAGGTAAGAAAGACATGGGGCGATCTCTGGACTGTTTCTGGAATTCTGCCTAAAGACAATGAGAAGCCACCTGTAAAGTGCACGCAGGAAAGTCACATGACCACATCTGCATTTTAGTAAGTGCCCAGACTGCAGCGCGGACACTAGGTCAGAATGATCTGTTATAGAAATCCAGAGGAGAGGTTAAGGAATTTAGTGGGAATGGGGGTGAAAGGAAAGGGACACAATGAATCAATATTTAGGCAGCAGAAATGGCAACTTGTCACTTGCTCGAATATGGTAAGGAAGTAAAAAGGAGCCAACCATGACTCCCACCTCCCTGCCTTGGTTATCAGAACAGAAATAGGTGCCAGTCACTCATAAACGTGGGAAATCCAGGTTTACATTTATGCTAATGGGATGCCCAAGGAGGGAGTTTTAAAGTAATTATGCCAGGCTTTTACCATCTGGAAAGAAAGTCTCCTTGGAGAAAAAGTTTGTTGTTCTTGGAAGAGTAGCCTGGTTGTTTTGTGAAAATTAGTTTAAAAGTATCCCCGTACCCTGAGGAAAAAACTTCTCCCTCTTGAAGGCTTGGGAAGAAAAGCAGTACCTTCTTTCAATACATGAGAAGATAAACCAATTTGCCTAAGGAGCCCAGTACATTCTGAGAGACAATTACTCAGATTCTAACCAAGACTCGAAGAAAAAGAAACCACTGGGCAAGGACAGCAGACTACACCAAGGTCTAGTGCCAAGATGAACCCCCAAGGTGTCTGGAGGAGAAACCAGCAGGGACAGGGTCTTCTGATCTTATAACCCATCCTACTGGCCCCCAAACCTGTGGGAAATGGCCAGCTCCTGCACAGCGTTAAGCTGAAGTTGGGAATTGCTCCTTCCTGGCTGGGTGTGGGTTAACAGCTGTACGTGTGAGCTGGAGCCCTGGAGCTGAAGGCACAGCCCACTCGAGCTTTGCAAGGCTCTGAAGCAGTGGGCCCTGCACAGGAAAGGACAAACACCACTGGGACGGTGCAGAACCAGCTTCAACAGTGGCCCTACGAGGTAACGAGAGCAATAGCAAAAAAGAACCCCCAAAAACCTCAGGGAATAAATCCCTTGGAAGGAATCAATTTTGGAACAAATCAGGGTTGACAGGAGGTCCAAGAGAGATGTATTGGAATTTCTGTTTATAAAGGCAGGTAGGCATTTGAGCTACTACATAGGAAAGTAAGAGATTTGACTCAATATGCATTAAAAACTGGTGAAGTGGGGCACACGGCTTACATGTATGCTCTATTTGTTAACATAATGGCTCTACTTTTTAAGCAATATTTCAAATCTATAGCACAACAAGAGAAAAATCAATGCCATACATTTGTGTATTGGTACATGATTTTTTCAAAGTACTTTTGTAAATGTGGGAAACATTTACTTTTTTTTTTTTGCCAGCTCATCATCCCGTCTCCTCTATTCTGGCTATAAAAATGCTTTTTTCCTGTGGTTTAGATGGGGCTGATCCTACTCAGAAGGCTGGACGTAATGTTTGGGCGAGGAATGGATGAATAATATGTGACCCAAATCAGTAAGAATCTCCCACATAACTTTCTCTAGGACACCTATTTTCAACTTGTGTGCTGCAAGTATTTTTCAAAACATGCCAGAGCTGACTATTTAGTCTGGGGCACTGACCTCTTTTCCCTTAGATTGTCAATTTTTTTTTCTTTTAATGACAATAGCCAACACAACAATAGCCATAAGGTATGAATGAATCAAAATTATACCTATTTTTTTGTCAGATCAGCAAAAAACATATTGTTTGGTGTTCCACCAAATTTTAGTGATCAGTTGATTATGTATGCGAGGAGATGAAAAAGGTTGAAAATTCTGCTCTAAAGTCATGACCTAAAAGAGTAATAAAACCCTGCTAATCATGTAGGAGTCTATGAGTGTTTTTAGGGTGAAAAATGCTATCATTTGTATCCCCAAAGTTTTGCAACTAGTGGATTATGATAAGAGGATACAATTTTAACAGGAAGAGCACCGGCTGCCAGCCTAGCCAATTTCCCTGTGAGGGGATTTGACCATATGCTGGGAAAGGAAAGGGTAGGAAACAGCATTCTCCCCTGTCTTTCCAAATGCTTCTCCGGGGGTAGCACTTTCTCCCCTGAGACTCTGGCCAACTGGGAAGCCAGAACTCCTGCTGGCAGCAGAGCTTCCCTTCTCATGTTTGAAAAAGAAAAGTGGAACCCAGACTAAAGGACACCAGTAAAAATAGCAGATTTCTTGGCAGAAGACACGCCACCACTGATGTGTGTCAGAAAAGGACAATATAGCACATGAGATCACCCAGTTTCGGGTTTTAATTTTATTATGAAGATTTCTTTTTTCTTTTTTTTTTTTTCTTTTTTATTTCATTATGAAGATTTCTTTTTTTAAGGCTTCCTGTGTATATTAATGCATTAGTACCCAGCAAATAAGTGAAAATCTGCTTGCCACAAGAATGTTTTATTGTGCAAGCGGCACGGTCCACAGGAGAACCCCGGATTCATAGCACTGACCCCTCCTTCCAAGTGCAGAAGCTCCAACAACTGATGACCCTTTTCTGTGGAAATGCACACTGAAACCTGATCACACAAATTGCTTTGCCTCTTGCTCCAGCTGTAAAAGAACACAGATATTATGCGTGTACCCACCCACCTACGAGTGTGTAGGATATCTACTATATAAATATTCATAGTATTCCTATACTTATAGATATAAATGTCTGCACACATATCATGTATATAACAAATGAATACATATATTATTTATTTGTCTCTAAGGATCAGACAACAAACAAAAATCATTTAGTCTATAATTCCTATTCCTACATTGCACATTTTCTGGCTCCAAGTGTAACTATCCAGTTGTCCAGATTTGCTAACAAGCAGCGAATTCGCTTTTGTGTTTTGTCTTCATTTATTTTTTCATCATTCTCCCTGAGGAGGTAAAAGTGAGCTGTAAAGTAGTTAGAAGAAAAGGAGGAATCAGGAGCCTGGATAACCCACACACTGGATAATCCCTTTGTAATTAATTTAATGCCCAGTATTTATATAGTAATCAATAAACAAATGCAACTGGCAGACAGTAGATTGTATGTTCCCTGAGTGCAGACCTACTCTTATTCATTCGCATCCCTAACAGGATGCTCTGTTCATGGTAGGCATTTAATAATAAGTATTTAGTTAAATTCCATAAATGGTATCACCAATCTTATTACAATGCTTCATAAGTAACTTGAGTATCTCATTTGATACTGTAGCTAACTAGGTCTTCCTCTCTTCCTCCCTCATCTTCCAACGTCCCCATTGTCAGCAAGAATTGTATCTAAGATGATCCTACTCATCTGTCATCCTGAGGCTTAGAGTCTCAATGACGCTTAAAATATAGCATGGATAATGGAGCAAGTGTCTATGATTGGTCATCAACAGAGATTTTTTTGCATGCTCAATAAGCAACAAATAGAGGCAACCCCTTGGAATCTACCATTTGCTAGTGCAGTGGCTACATTTTGTTAAAATTCAGCAAAATTGGAGTTAATTTTATTTAGTAGAAATAGGCTTAAAAATAGCCTCCCAACTTAGCATAGTTCTGCAGTTTTACCATCCCATAGTGATAATGCAAAAGCACTCTCCTCTTTCATTTGGCTAAAAGCCCCTCCTCCAAATAAAATTAGATTCTATACTGATAGCATAATTGCTGTATAATAGACTTCGCTCAACTACTCAACACAAAATGCTTTGCTTTCATAGCATTTTAATATGAGCAGCATAATGGGCACCAGCTTGAAAACCAGCCTGCCGAGAAGGGATCTAGGACCCCAAATGAGCTCAAGTTTGTAAAATTTGGTTCAGCTGTTCAGCAAACTAGTTAATTTTAACCAACTTGACATGTGGATAGCAGAACTCTTCTGTTTCCAGTCATGTGTCTTGGTTAAAGAGAAAGTAGCCTGGCTTCAAATCCATGACAATAATATGGACGCCTGCCCTGTAGGTCTTCAGGGCCCAGCATGTGAGTCGGGCTCATTGCAGCATATGACAGGGGAGCCTTATCTGCCCCACATTCATGGCTCTGAAGCACTGGTATTGAAAAGCCAGACGCTCCCCATGATGCGTCCGTTTTAAATAAAATTAGACTTTTCTGTTTCTCTCACTAAATACTGCTTTTATGGACTTAATGGCTCGGTGTTGTACACCATACACTAAAGCCATTTACTCCTTTGGGGAGAAGAGATTAACACAAGTAATATGATGAAACCCCCTATTTACATAATTGCAATTTTCCTTTTGCCATAACAGAGGCTGTTTTGACCTTTTAAACGTCCAATGTTGCCAGAGTTGGCAGAGTTTGCACTACATGTCCTCCTGATCCACTAATTTCTCTGAAATAACCAGTAAACCTCCCCATTGTTTGCTGAGAAACTACTAAAAGATTCCTGGTTTCTTTTAAAATGCCCAATGATTTCTTTCACAAAGCCCCACAGAGGGGTTTTCTTCACCCATTTTCCATAGGGTGACAAATTCAGGAGTCCCACCAGGAAATACAAAATGAGGAAACGAGTACACAGTAGGGAGTGGCATGGCCTGCGCCCAACCGCAGAGAGCACAGCCTACCTAACGCATTCAATTATGTACACAAGGTCGGTCCAGAAAGTATCTAGCCAGTGGAAAGTATCCCGCCAGCTATTGAAAAAGATCCAAGACACAAGAAACATAGTATATAGGACAATGACACCTCAGTCCCCTTCAAAATAGGCACCTTGAGACCTCCACAATTCTCCCAGTTGCCATCATCTGCCCCATTGTATTTTCCTGAATCCCATCGATGGCCCAAAATCTCCTCCCTTTCAAAGGTGATCTTAGTTTTGGGAATAGCCAGAAGTCACAGGGCATCGAATCTGGGCTGTAGGGGAAAGGAATCAACTGGGTGATTTGATGTTTCACAAAAAAACTCTGCATGCCACATGATGCATGGGCAGTGCATTGTTGTGATGAAGCTGCCAATCATCAGTTGCCCATAGTTTCAGCCTTCTGAATCATCTGAATAGTTTCTGAGAAGGAATATTCAAGCTTAGTGCAAAATCTAATGCAGATTTGTTGCTCAACTCGCTTACTCATTATGAATGTGATAACCACACAGTACATGTGCTCACTCAATGGCATCTACCGCCCCCACTGACTAGTACAGTGAAGTTGTCATTGTTCACACATGTGCATTCCAGTCCATTCTCTTTGGCTGCCAGATTACATTGATGGAAACCATTCTCACTGTATTAACAATACAATGTTGTCTTTTTTCTGGACAGACCTCAGTATCTGACCAGATCTGTCATCATGGCTGGGCTAATGTAGCCCACAGGTGCAGTTCATAATCCTTTCCTACAGTACTTCCTCCCAAAAGGGGATATTCCAAAAAAAATAACCTACGATGTCACCTTTCCAAATGTTTTCTGAACTTAAGTCCAAAGGACAATTAACACCTCAAAGCAGGAGATCTCAATTTCCATTGTTTGAGAATGTTTTTGCCAAGGGTAAGGAAATTCCAGTAACTATTTTACTTGATGGTTTAAATATGTTTTATTAATTATGCTGACTTGAAACTACAACAAGAAACATCCCAGGCAGGTTTAGAATTTCCCTTTATTTGTACTCCATAGTTGCAACATTTCTCTTGCCCGTGTTTCTAAAAGAAACAGAAGGCATGTTTGCATACACATCTGTAAGTATAAACGTAGAGAACACACAGCAATCCTCCCCAAATTAAGTGGGACCATTTAACTGGTTCTAGCCAATGGGCTGTGAGAGGAGGTGGCATGTGTAGCTTCTGGGATGAGTCTGTGGAAAGCCTTTTTTATAGCTCTTGAGTCACTTCCCCTGCTCTGGTAACAAAAGGGGGCAGATTGTTCCAAAAGTGTAGCCATGAGATGCTGACACTCATATCAGGCAGAATCTGTAAATGGTGGTATAAACAAACTTTCTCCTTTCCTCCTCACATGCAAAACGGCATGACTTTCTTAACCACAATATACATAACCTTGCTCAATTAAAGCAATAACCATATAACTTTGCAGTGACAAGGACTTTGTCCTTGACTGAACTCTAATTAGGTTCTTTTAAGCCCTCTGGGCCTCAATCTTAGCATTCATAGTAGCTGGGCCTATGTCATCCATCCAGTTTTAGCAAGAATCCTCCTAAGTCAGTTTAGAGAAAATCACCCATCTTCAACAGCGAATCGCCCTCCCTACCTCATCGAACTCCTCACCCTCTACCGTCCCCCAGGTGACATCTGATCATCCTGGCCTGCCCTCAACAAGAATCCTGTTGCATCTGTTGAACCAATATCCTCCCCCCACCCCACACTTTCTCTGAGCAATTTTCCATCCCCTGTCCCCCACCCTGCTGCTCCTTGTCTCTAAACCCCCACTTTTCTGTGCTATACTTGGAATTGAGCCCAGTTCTCTACTGAGGTGTCTTTTGCCCTATTGCAGTAGTTCCTGAACAAAATATATTTATCTGACCATTTTCCTCTCACGTTCTGGTTTTTCTTGAACAGCAATAATTCTATGTACTGTCTCTTTCTTTGTCCATCCACTCATACCACCTGGAGTCATTCACAACTTCTAAGCTAGATCAATAAATATATAACCACAATTACCCTGGCAATTCTGTAAAGGACAATTTTGGTGACCCTCTCTGTTCTCCCAAACTGGTTTATCAACATTAAGTAAAATATAGAATTCCAAACTTAGGTCTAAAGAAGTATATTGTTTCAAATTGATTTATAGGAAGGTAAGCTATAGTATCTTCTACTTTTAATATCCTATGGATAATCCTGAAATGACAATCTTAATATACAGTATTGTACCGGCACACTAATGATTATTAGTTTACTAGGAGCACACACATGTTTATCATGGACACACCTCTTACAAAATGTGGAGGTTTGATCAATTTAGGAGAGTAAGGGGTAATTTTGTTCTCAAAGTGCTGCCTTTCACTGAGGTAGTATATGTGTCCTACAGGTGCTTCCTGTCACCACGTTGGGAGGGTCTAACATGCCATTCGGAGCTCACACTGCCTCCCATTTGATTATAAAAACCAGCAATGAAGGGAGAATTTGCAGAAAGACCCACAGAAAAGTGAATTCCTGAGAAATGTTAAACAATATGACAGAGGAGCATTTGGGGGCTAAAAATAGGGCAATCAAGTTCAAGGAATCTGAGTGATTTTTTTTTTCATTTTATTTTTTAGCCAAATAGTCCATTCAGATGTAGATTCAAACAGCAAGCCTGCTGGTTCTCTGTCAGCAAAAATGCTAAATAGGGGCTAACTTGTCTTCCTGGAGTGTGAGGAGCACAGTGAAACTGAAAAACCACCTGAAGTTTGAACCAAAAGCCAATTTAGATCAAGCTGAGCAAACAGATAGGTCTGCTGGCCAACTCAAAACCAAGTCATTAAAAAAAATAAAGTATATAAGTACAAAAAGAAGTTTACATGCCAAAGAAAACCCAGAGAGCAATTTCAGGGCCTAAAAGCACACTTCCCATCCAATCCAGGCCTGGAGTGCAGCCTGTGGCAGTCCCACCGCACCTCCCAGCCCCCATCTTTGTTTAGTGCTGGCAAATACAGAATAAAACGAAGCCAAAGCCAGCCAGAGGACTGTGGGGGCTAGGGAGGAGAGGCAGTTCTGCCCACTTGGCCCAGGTTAAAATGGAGGCTGTTCCTTGCTGAGAACAGATTTTCACTCCATTTTTTTAAGCACCAGCTGAGGCTTTCTCTCAATTGCCCTCCACACTGAGCCACAAGCAGCCACTGGGTGTGGGGTGCTGGCAGCAGTAGCTCTTGTTGGTGATATTCCCCACGCCCTCCCAAATTGCCTCCTCTCTCTTCGGTGGCTTTCTTTGGTGATGGAGACAAAAGCTTTGAAATCCCTTCAGCAGCTCTGCAAATTGCTTATAGTGATTTTTTTTTTCTGAAAAGTCCTAGAGTGTTTGCAAAGGACAGTGCGTTATGTGAGATCTGAAAATGTTATCAAATGCATATGCTGGTGTGCGTGATGCATGTATAAGAGATAAGTGATTTCACTGCAGAATTGTGGGGAAAGCATAGCATGTACTTTTATCACACATCTATTCAAAGTAATAAGTTATATTGTATGCTTGAGCACACAGTGCTGTTTCTTTAAAATTTACCTTTTTCAGATATATTCACAGCCTCTAATTTTCTACCATAAATACTTTGTACTATATTTATATGAACAAATTGTATTTTCTTTTTTGGTGGCGTAAATGCTGTAACACTAATTCAGTAGTTACATCTCCTTCAGTCAGCAACCATGACTCAGCTGAAAGGGAGGTTAGGTACACTTGGGGAAGGACCGTCTTACACACCTGCAAATGCAGTGATGTGTCTGAATACAAATATCCTTATCTACAAATAGAGTGAACAGAATTCCCAGTCCCTCTAGCTCTGAAAGCCTACAATTAGCAGTGGCTGCACCACAAAGACAAAACAAGTTGATTCAATGGGTTTTTTTTTTTTAAAGTCACTGAAATTGAATTAATTTGGCAAGCAAAAGCAACCCTTCCACTGACCACCCATAAGAGCCATTTGCAATATTAATTTCTTAACTGTCTAAAGAACAATAATGCATGTGTTTTCTCCTTAAATTAAATGGGTAGTTCCTTGAGGCTAGGACCAATATTTTAAATTAAGAATAAAATTTCCCAAAACAAAAGCAGGAGATGTCTCTCAGACTGCCAGACAAATGGCCTAAAATGAAAGGAGACATTAAGTTCATCAGAAAGAAAGCAGGTCTCCGAGCTCCCAGACCAGAGACTGTTTCTTTCCATTACAGTTTTTCTGTCATCAGGAGGTTCTCAATGTAAGAGGCTTCTAGGCAAAGACAATGAATAAATAACAATTGGGAGGAAGAGATCCAAGAGCATTGTAATAGCCAAGAGCTATATAAGGATGCTAAAATTTTGGCACTGGCTCTTTGGTGCCTGCAATATTTCTGCAAGAAAATGCTCCTCTCTCGCAGTCTTTATAAAAACCCACCCACAGAGCACTGGGGGATGAGCCTGAGTTGATGGGATAAGGTGCCTGACCTGTACTGAGACCCTTCCTGGGCAAAGTCTGGCAGCGCCCACGTGAGCAGTGATGTTGGGTAGCCAGGGCTGGCTCGGTGTTTTAAAGCAGCTCTGGGGACAATGCACAATCTCAGTTTGCAGTTTTATTGTGTCAGAACCAAAGGGAAACAGTTGGAACTGACTTGGCCTCTTTTCCAGATGCTTTTGACCAGGTAAGGTACATTTAAAAAAAAAAAGACTTTAAAAGAGAAAAATCTGGCTTAACAATGCAACAAAGAGAAGGAAAAAGAATTCTGTTTGCCCATTAATTTCAGCTGAGATATCGTCTACTGATTACTGGGGGGAGGGGGTTGGCTATCAACGTAGCTGCTCTGTTTTTCCCTGTTGTACGCTAGCAGCTTCATCTGGTCCAAGCACCTAAGACTGACTTTTAGAAGCCTTGGGTTTTCATCCCCAGTCACCACCATCTCCTGATCCTGCTGCTTGATTTCTCAGTATTTCACTGTGTCTCTCCATAATGCCATTTTTAATTTCTGTGCTTCCCTACTGCAAACGGATGCTGTGAAGACAAATGAGATGGCTCCATATTACCACCTTCCCTATCCATCTGGGGTTCTGATTTGCAAGAACCACATTGGGTTTTGGATGAGAAAACAAAAAGGTTGTGCCAGAAATGAAAGGAGGCAGAATGGAGCCAGGCAGAAGCCCAACAGGACACAGAGGCAGAGATCCAGGCCAGAGCTGGAACACTGGACTAGCCACAGCCTCACATGTCAAGGTTAATCCCAGTCCCCCAGAACATACATTCATGTGGTTGATTATATGAACCTCTTTCAGTCATTCATGACTCAATTACATTATCATTGTTTGAGCCCTCTGGTGCAAAATTATAGGAATTATGCTACTGAGGTTTTCTTCCTTTTAACACAGTACTTTTTGTTTGTATGGGCCAGCCCTTGAGCCCCTCTTCTGTTGTCAAAAGTCCTGATAGTAACTGAACTCATCACTTTAACTCACTTGGGTCCAACTAAGGTATTTTTGCAGCACCTCCTGGCTTTGACACATTCTACAGAACTTAAGCAGCCAGACCACAGGAATACAGTCCTCAAGGGGGTCTGAACGATGAGGGTCCTTCCCTGTTTTCCCATGGCACTAACCCTTGCACAGACTTCCAGAGGCTCTCCCACCGTGGACAGCCACAGGGAAACAAACAGAAGGGCAGGTCTGGAATGATCTGCTTGCTCTCCGTCCATGCTAATTGTGAGCTGCTTATCTGATCTCCTATGACTTGCTCTTTCTGGAAAGGTTCACATAATTTGGCAATAGAATTCCAAGACTCTCATTTATTATAAGTCGTGCCTTTGCCAAGTGCTTTAGTCAGGCCTCCCCTTTCACCTCATGTCTCTGCTCTCCACTTTTCTAAATGCACTCATCTGTGAAAACGGATTAAACAGATTACATAGGAGCTTTTCTTATTTATTGAAATAAAAGTGGCAAATGCATACATGAATAACTCTCATCTGATAAATGTCTCCC
>PVKM010040638.1:0-13379 GCA_004027735.1 Carollia perspicillata
TCAATTTAAAGTGGAATCTATAATTTATAATCAATTTTTATTGTTAATAAATATTTTCAATGCAGCCCTTTATATAAAAGTGCAAAAGATTTTATATCAAAATAGGTGGAAAATTGTACTTAACACCACTCTGTACCACATAGGCTTATTCATGTTAGCCCAATACTAGTTGAAGTTAACCAGTAATTTTGAGGATTCAGATAAAATTATAATCACATAGATTTTGTTGGTACCAGATGTCTCAGTCTTCAAAGGGTTCTAATTCAGGAAAAAAATGATAATGAAGTGATTTTTAGCACATGTGCATTGGAGACCATTCTAGTTAATGTTTTTGAAGCTAACCCTTCTGAATGACCAAAAGCTGTGGGAAATCATGTCAGCTGCAAAGCAAAGCAATTTACCTAGATTATGATAAATCAACATTTTAGCAATTGTTCTTGATTTTTATAGTAAACCATAATAATAGTTTCTAAACGGTGTCATTTACTTGTCTAAATGGCAAAGTCCTTCAAACCCGCATAGAATGATGATAGCTTCCGGGGGTGTTTAGTTTTCAGAGTTCAACTTTTATATCGATATAACAAATCGAACTGAATCTGTTGACAAGTTAAGAAGAACGATGCCCTTGGAGAATGCCGGATTTGTTTTGGAGCAGGAACACCTCTATAATTTTTCTCTGCCTTAGAGAGCTTTAGTGAACCAGTATAAAAACCGTAAGACCTGAAATAGTCAGGCAGCCATGCTTGCTAATGTAATAACATAACAAATACATAATGTATATTGACAAAAAGCTACTGATATGTTTTCATATTGAGTTCATAATGAAAAACTGAAAAAATAGTATGTTCATCTTTTGTTAAGTCCACATTTTGCCTATAAATACTTTTAGCTAGGCATGTCATTAATTTCCTTCTTAAAATATTTTAGTGAATTATTTACCTTATTAAGATTTAATTCAGTCAAATGTTTAAATGGTTAAGGAATTCTTTTAAGAAATATTTGCTAACAACTAATTATGTATAGGGAACAGTTTTATATTCTATGGGGATATGTAGGTATGTTAAGCTCAGATCTTGCCTTAAGGAGAGTTTTATTTACTTTCTTGGTAAATTAAGTAATATCACCTCATCTCTCTGAAAATACGCTGGTTTATGCCTGGGATGCACTAATTGTCAAAAGTGACTCTTTAATATCCATGCCTTTCTGCTCTCACTAACTGAGTTGTACACTTACTAAAAATCAGTTATGTGTGTTCCAGAACCAGCTGTATTTGCTTTGGTCATCTGGTAATTTAATTTAGAATTACAGTGTCTTGGGTCCCCAGGACTGCTCGTGAGTCCAGTAACTTGGTAGGAGGACTAAGTAATACTTATAATCACAGCTAAGGATTTTTACAGGAAAAGAATACAAAGCCTAATCAGCAAACAGAAAAGGTGTATGGCATGAAATTAGGAGGAGAGCTTGCACTGATTTCTAAGACTCTCTCCCAGGGGAGTCACAAAGGACATCCATAACCCCTCCAGCAGCCGGTTGTGACAAGCCATGCAGTGTTGCCTGCTGTATAATCCCAGATGAGCCAAGGAGTCCAGAATTTTTGAGAATCAGTCATATAAGCATCTTCTGCCTATAAATAACGTGCCAAAATTTTAAACTCTCAGGAGGGCAGGTGTTCACAGTTTGCACATTTTAGGCATAGTGAGCAAATTTTACCATTTAGAGACAACTTACTACCAGTGTAGGGAATTGTTTGCCTGTCAAGTTCCTTACACCAGCTGAGGGCTAACTTTGTGGTCAGGACTTTGTAAATATAATACCCTCTGGCTTGCTTTTCTGTATATACACATACCAATGAAATATAAAATATGAGTGTGGAAAAAGAACAAGAGAGAAAGTTGTTTCTATGAAAACTAAGTTTAATATTTTGAAGAGATTTAATAAAGGCAAATAAAACAATAATTGCAGTTGCATTAGATATTAGACCATTATTTATTCAACTTTCATGTTTGGAAGAATCACTTGGAGATTTTGTTAATGTATGATTCACATTAAATTAATTGTTACTATAAATAGTCCTGCAACTATTTATAAGGAGTTTCAAGGTATAACGATGACCCATAAAATATGAGTATACTTTGAGCAGCAAGATTCTAGAGGAGACCAAAAGACATATAATAGAAATTCAAGGCCTTTACTTTGAGATTGGCATACAGGTTTCTTTTAATTGCTTCTCAATATTAAAGGACTAAAATGGAGATCTGTAAGCAAAGCATTATGAGCTCTGTTTAGGGGAGAGCATTATGCAGAACTCAAATAAATAGACCTGCACTTAAAATGTCTTGGCCCTACACTAAACTATTCGTGAATGTACAATTATGTGTTTTAATTTAATACACAAAATTTATAATATGGATGTCTTAATGTTAACATTCCCCCATTTTTATAGAATTTTTCAATTGTTTGATTGATCACTGCACAATCTGTTGAATAGCAGGGCGTTCAGGGAATAACATAGAAAGAAAAAGCCCATGGAGGGAACAAAAAAGATAACAGATTGCTGATGGAGAAATTACTGTAATCAGAAGTGTTTCTTTGTAAAGGAGGCAGCATTTGAAACTTAGAGGCCTTAAAAGATGAGTAGATTTTGATAAGCAGTGACAGAAGTAATGGGAAGTGATGACAGAATCTTCTCCTAGAGAATTAGGATTTGTGAAAGAATATCGTTGAGATGAGTTTGAGAAGGTAGCTGGATTGGTTCCAGATTGTAAAACTTTGATTGACAGAGTGAAACCATACATTAATAATAAAAGTAATGGGCTCACTCTCCTCCCATACCCTCTGTTCAAAACCCTCCATTGGTTTTCCCTAACACTTTGGATGAAATCCCGAATCTTGACAAGGCCACTAAAGGATGCCCTACCTGATCCAGATGCAGGCTACTTCTGTGATAACCGTACTGGTCTTCTTTCTATTCTTGGATATATCAAAAATTATTCTACTGCAAGTGTTTTTTGTGTTGGCCATTATCTCTGCCTGGTAGTCTTTCCCCAGATAGTCTCCTGGCTTTTTCTCTCCCTGTTTAACTTTGCTCAAGTGTCAGCCAGTGTAAGTATCATCTTGAAGAGCACCTGTCCCTCACAGTCAGTCCTTTCACCCTGCTTTAGCCTTTCTGCATAGCATAGATAATAACCTGGAATTATTGTCTGTACTTGTGTATTTGTTTTTTGTCTGTAACTACCACTCAAATGTAAGTCTAGTGGACTGTAGTCTCTCTAGAGCCTAGGATAGGAAATGAAACATAATAGACACTCAAAAATATTAGAAAAATAAACAAGTATACTAATTTATTTAGTACTGAAGTTTTCTTATGTCACAGCTAATTTAATGTGATATGATAAAAAAAGCCTTATGAAATAGGTGGTTGTAGAGATGTGCTTTTCCCTAGAGCTAGAATGATTCTTTATGTACAAAAGGTATTCAATAAATTTTGGATAAGTGAATAGGTATTGTAATTTATTATGCACTGAATTTTCCATTCCCATGTCATAGCTAATTTTATGCAATACAATGTGGCTATTTGTTCACAAGAGTTGTACATATCTCTGATGAAGTTTTCAGGTTTCATACCTCTGGTCACTGAATTGCTTCCTAGAGTATTGAATATTTGAAAATGTGGCCCAACAGAAAGAGGTGAAAGGAACTGGCTGTACTTGAAAGTGAGTAGCCAATTTTTTTTCTTTCATGATGAAGTCATTATTAATGAAATAATTAACGTTTGCATGCACCTTGTCCTCTCATATTTCTCTTGCTTTTTCTCACACATTTATGATTCTTGGTCATTGCACACCTATGGAGTGCTTCAAATACTATATTGTTTCAGTTTTCTCCAGATGACTGCACAGAGCTTTGGCACATCAGTTCCCTGTTGAAGAATGTTTGCTTCTGCATTTGCAGATTCTTTTTTACAATCATGTCAACATATTTCTCTTTTGTTGAAAATATACTGGCTTTGTTTGCAGTTGCATGTAACATCAACATTTGCATCTCCTGGAGGTTGTCAGTTTCACTGGTCACTGTTCTTGTAGAGAAATGGATTCAGGCTTAACTTTTGAAAAGTAATACAGTATTCATGTCCTTTGAGATAAAATGGCCAGTTTTTCTTTGCCTTTGTTTGCTGAAAGACACGAGATAAAGCCCGTATCTTTCTATGGGTCCATAAAACATTGTTTGTAATATATTTATCATATTTATTTTAAATACCATTAAAAATAATTTGTTCTCCCTGCAATAAAACCTTGAGCTTCTGGCAGAAGCAGATAGGGTAGAAAGAATAAAGAGCTTTACTTGTTCACTTTACATTCTCAGTACTTAGCAAGTTATTTTACATAAGTACTCAGTAAATGTTTGTTGGTAGAAGAAATGAAGTGGTAGAATTTTAACCTAGGTATTCCCCAGGGAGATTGCATTCATAGTCACAGCTCAGATGTCGCTGGTGTGCTCTAGCTGGAATTCTAGTTAGCCATTGTTGTGTGTGGTTATATATGGTGGCAACTTATGCAGGTTCACAAACAGTGTTGCTGTTGCTTTCTCTGTGAAAATGCTAGACATGAAAACCATAGACTGTTGGTATGCTCGCGACCATTCACAGTGACATAGCCTCTTTGCTCACTCTCTTGATTTCCCAAAGCGAAGCCTTGAGCTGCAAAAGCAGTACCAGGTTTCCATCATACTGTTCAGGTGCTACAGTTTTCTTTCTAAAAATAGGTACTATGTTCTCTCCAAACACATGACAGACATTGTGCTCATTAATTCATTTGTTCAATTAACAAATATGTCTTGAATGTCTTCTGCTCAAAGTACAGCATGTCAAATACCGGTCAAGACAGGAAGGGTAAAGCAATGAATAAGACGACAGTGGTAACTGTTACTGTGGCATTTATATTTGAGTAGCAATAAACACTTGACAACGAATGATTTTATTTGGTGATAGAGCATGACGTGTGCTCCACGTCTCAAATGTCTCATCTCTTTCAATCTGATTCACAAATTTCCTTCATGTTTTATGGCTTTGAAATCAAGGTGTCTACTACACTGACATGTAAATTTAATGTAGTGCACGCTTTTATGTTGTTTTCTGTGAAAGCTTGTTATTGGTGGTGCGTGTGATGAAGAATGGCTTCTTAGGATGAAAGAAACACTGCAATACCTTCTGAAGACACCATTTGTGACTTTTGCATTCTGCACTCTTCATGGAGCATTGAAAATCAGTTCACCTAATGGTGCTAAGAAGTAGATAGCACATTGTAGACCCGATGTCTTTCCCTCAAGGTCCTGTCTTCAAACATTCTCTATGATGGCCCTGCCCCATCCCTTTTAATCAGTTCATGAGGTATAGTCTTGATAGGCCTGTGTGACCTTCTTGACTAGGTGTGTTCAGTTGTGCCTCAGATTTAACCACAGGCTCCATTTTGTCTCAGTCTGTAACTATACCTAGAAGTTTTCCCATCCTCTCCTTTTACTGATAAGAAAGCCGAAGCCTCACAGGCTGAGATGTTCAAAGTCCACTTAAGTGTCAGGATTGGAGCCCATGTATTCCTGACTTGGAATCCATTTATCTTTCCACAAGACTATGCTACCAACTTATTATACATACCTTAAAAATTCTTTCACCTTGCTTCCAGACATTATTCTTTATAAATAACACAAGTGAAATCTTCAAAATAATATTCAAGACTTTATGGAGATTGTCAGATGCCTGTTCTCTGAGGCTGCAGGACATACAGGATGTGTAAGAAACCGCCTAAGCCCTTAAATATCATAGTCTCGTGGACAATAGAATACCAAGCACTGTAATTTACAGTAATCTGTAAACACTGCATGTTTAAAAAGAATATATCAGTGTTATACAAATGATTTCTGTTCAGTAATTACTTAAAATAATTATCAATTGTTTGTCCTACCTAGATTGGATTCTATTAAACACAAAGGACAGTATAATTTCTGGATAATCAATCTATCAGTGTAGGCTTCATGGTTGATGATAAAGAAGAAAAGTTATATAAAATGCACTGCAGGGGACATTACCCCAATCTTTTTCTAAGGTTCATTTTCAGCCAAGTAGTGGTAAAGATAATAAAATCTCCCTTTATGGAAAAGGCCAAGAGTTACATCTATTTTCTCTTTCCTAATAGGCTATGCATACCAAGGTATCCATGGAAAATGATGGTGGGAAGTTTTGCTCAAATAAAAGATGATTACTTTTTCTGAGAGTGCTGTGAGGAAAAAAATTATGTGAAAGACTTTGGACTTTGTGATTTAAATATTAAAGGCATTGAATATGAATAATGTTTTTATGAAAGGTGGAAGGATAACACATACTAGGTATTGAAAGAGTTTAGGAAGAACACTTCATTCACTCTTCACTACTCTTTACTTTTGCTTTTAGAATCATGGGTTTTGTCACATATCACCCAATAATCATCACTAGGAATTATACACACCACGCGTAAGCATTGGGTTGGCCAAAAGTTCCTTTAGTTTTTTTTTCCCATTAGATGGCTCTAGTGCTTAGTTGTCTTTAAAGACATTTGAAACAATTTTGTTAGATTGCATTTGGACAGCTGTCATATCAGCGTGCATTAAAAAACAAAACTGGTGAATTATTGTGTAGCCATTTTAATATTGAAGGTGGAAGAAGGTACACAACATTTTTGGCATGTTATGCTTTATTATTTCAAGAAAGGTAAAAACACAACCGAAACAGAAAAAGATTTGTGTGGTGTATGAAGGTGCTGTGACTGACCAAACGTGTTGAAAGTAGTTTGTGAAGTTTGCTGCTGGAGATTTCTTCCTGGACTATGCCCCATGGTCACGTAGGCCAGTTGAAGTTGACAGCATTCATCTACAGACATTAACTGAGAATGATCAACATTATACCACATGGGAGATAGCCAGCATACTCAAAATGTCCAAATCAATAAAGCTATTAGTGAAAATAAAAAATGTGTCTTTTTTTTTTTACAGAAAAAAATAAATGGACTTTTGGCTATGTCTTTTATTTTATGGAAAAAACTAAACAGATTTTTTTGGCCAATACAATATTTGATAGGAAGCCTTGGAGAAAATACCTGTGTTTCCAGTCCATCTTTGCTGAACTTGGAATTCTGCTTAACCCTTCTCCTGAAGGCACTCATAAAAGAGCATCTGTGAAGAGCGCATCATCTAATGAAATAAGCCTAGAAAGTTCCATACGACTTTCCTAAAGATTAATATGCACATTGGCAAATGTGTCACTTTGCCAGAGGTGCTGTAACAGAGTACCAGAATCTGAGTGAGAACGGTAGGAATATATTGTCTTATTATTCTAAAAGCCATGTCTGAAATCAAGGTGACCCTTCTGAATGGGTAGGAAAGGACCTCTTCCAGAACTCTCTCCTATTAGGATGCCAAAAATGAAATTTTATGTGACATAATTTAATTGAGAAATGCACACTAAAATCTTTTGGAATACCATTACAGAATAAGATTTAATTTTGATTTCATTTAAGAATTCCTGACCTTTTCTTACAAATAGGACGTTTTATTACTATGTTCCTGTTAGCATCTTATAAAGCAGTATAAGAAAAGAGCAAAAGGGAAATTAAGGCATGAAATGTAGAAAATATGTAAATTTAAGGCAGTAGTGGCATGAATGGAAAATAGAACTTGAGGAGGAAGTTCTGTAAATAATTGCTGAGGAAGTGGAAAGACAAGTATACTATATGAAGAAGAGATTTCAACACAAAGAATAAATTTAGTGTTTTGAATGTGTCAACTGGCTTTTGCTGTATAACCAAACACCCCAGATCTCAGTGGATTAAAATAGTAAACATGTATTTCTCACATCTGTGCCATTCAGCTGGTCTATACTTAACTTGACTGATCATTGCGTATTCATTCATGTATCTTCGGGTTGGCTTGGCTTCTCCCCTCCTGAGATCAGTGGGATTACCCAGCATGCCCTCTTATGGCAATGGCAGAGGTGCAGGAGGGTAAGTGGAGCTATCTAAGGCTTCCTTAGGCCTGGGCTTTAAACTATGCAGGTCTGCTTCTGTCTCAATCTATTGACCTAAGCATATCTCATCATGTGCCCCAAGTTAGAATAGGAAGATATTTATCTTCACATCTGAAGTCACTTGTTCTCACCTGAAAGCTAAAGGCCAAAGAAAGGATTTTTACATTTTAAATTTTTCTCTTTAACCTAAAGATTTTCCTTTCAGTAGCACTTATGGGCTTTCACAATGGTATGTAAAGGCAATACCTAGGGACTGTAAGGGCTGTTCAAGGGAATATCTGATGCATATATTCAAGTTTAACAGTGATACAAAGTGTATGTTAATGGGTACAGGACTGCAGATTTTCCCAGTATATATCCATACCACACATGAACACAAACACAAAATACACATGTTTGCTGTACACATTGGTTAGACCAGAACTTTAGTCTCTTCAATGTAAACTCTTTCTTCTCTGATTCTACCTTGCTTCAAGGAACTACTAAATTTGAAAAAAAATGCATAGATTTATTTCTTTTTCTAAGTGTAGTAGAAATGGCAATAGTCTATATGTAGTGTTTCCTTAGTCGATAGGAATTAAAGGTTGTCTTAGGTTCTAAAGGCATTTTTTCCATCTGCACCAAATTAGGAAAAGAGGTATCAAACAAATAAATTGAGATTAACTTAAATGTTGAGCAATGGAGATGTGATAAATGAAGGAAGACACAATTGACTGAACTCTGGGAAATTTCTATGTGATGAGAGAATTTGTTATAGAAAGCCATTGAATGAACCACAATCTCTTACAGTAAATATTTTTACCTGGGAAAACCTAAAATAAGCCAACAGTCATTCTGAAGAAGAATAAAATAAAGGGAATATCTGTTCTGTATAATCCACCTATCCCTCTCACTGTGTTTCTCCTGAATATTAGAGTATAATGTTAAATAGCTAATTTCTTTAGAAGAGTTATGATATCCCATAACATAATTATTTCTAAATTTCCACAACTTGTAATATCAGATAATCATTTTATTTACTCTCAAAAGTGGGGGGGGAGAACTGAGTAGGGAACAGAAAATTGTTCTACACCATACCTCTCTCTAGAGTGAAAACTTTTGGTGCATATAGTTAAGTGTTGAGACAACATAAATCACATTTTGTGTATCCTATATTTCTAGGTTTAAATATGTAAACCAGCAGGATTCACCCCAAAGGTCAGCCTACCCATACTCTTTTCCATTTCTTCTCTTTCACTCAACAGAAGAAACCTATTTGTAAACTGGTTCAAGGGTTGGCCACATAAACCTCTCTATTTGTAAACTGGTTGAAGGGTTAGACACATAATTTGTAGAGTCCAGTGCAAAATAAAAATGCTGAACCCCCTGTCTATGAAAGCATCAAAAAAATCATTTAATGTAACAAAACATAAAACCTTTTCCTTTCTTCCACAGTCTTTCTCTTGACATGACACTATGCTTTCTATTTGGTCCTTTTGTTATAAGTAAAAAATATATAGATTTTAATTATTAGCATTAATTTTATTGTTTATACTTATAGTATATTGTGCCAGTTTATGATATAAACATAACATTTAACTTATATGGATAACCACCAAAATTATACAATTTATATTTCATACATATGGAAATGCTGCTCAAAGCTAAATCAACTGTTTATATTTCACATCTTGATACGCACACATTCTAACAATGCACTACCTTCAGCCTGCTGATGACCTGCTGATGAGTAAGGAAATGAAAAGGAGCTACATGTAGATAGATACCCTGTCTTTCCTTTCCTTCTGCATCATCATTTGCTGTGTAAATGCTGAGCTCAGACAGGGAAGGAACACAAATATGAAAGGATGTGATAAGATTCCCTCGTTGTTCATGTTTCTAAGAATTCCATTGTCTTCTCTCCACATTTGAAGCAAGTTCTGCTTCCAGTAGGAAGTGTGGCCTCTCAAGGCTGGCATGCTCTACTTATTCAGTCATAGGTGTAACACTTTTATGTTGTGACATCGAGATTGCTTTGAGTCTCGTGGAACTTCCACCAATTGTGAGCCTGCAAGAATTCTGTGCTCATGGAGTATTGCAAACACTGTATGCTAACAGAATGACAGGGAACAGTGATGGGCATGCATATGATGTGTATATTTTCTGCTAACATGAATGCTCCATAAGTTCAAAAAATTATTAGGAATTTGCAGACAGTAACAACAGGACATTAAACCAAGCTGGGCCCTTCAGAGCATGGGGATCTGTGTGACTGCCCAAGTCACACACTATGAGGTTAGCCCTCAGTGGTTGTGTATATTGTTTCATTTTTAATTAAATTTATTGGGGTGACATTTGTTAATAAAATTAATAGGTTTCAAGTGTAGAATTCTGCACTACATCATCTGTATATTGTATTGCGTGTTTACCAAACAAAGTCAAGTCTCCTTCCTTCACCTTATATTTAACCCCCTCTACTCTTTACCACCTTCTCCCTGGCTCCTTTTCCCTCTGGAAACATCCACACTGTTGGCTGCAGCTATGTCTGTCTTGTTTATTTGTTGTTTCAGTTTTATACCCCACATATGAATGAGATCATATGGTTCTTGACTTTTTCTGTCTGACTTACTTCTCTCAGCATGGTGTTCTCAAGGTCCATCCATGTTGTTGCAAATGGCAGTATGTTATCTGTTCTTATGGCTCAGTAGTATTCCACTGCATGTGTGGGTGTATCATGTTTTCTGTATCCAATCATTATCTGTCAAAGGACGCTTGGGTTCTTTCCATGTCTTGGCCACTGTGAATAATGCTGCAGTGAACAGAGAGGGACATATATCTTTAAGAGTAATTTTTTCCAAGTAATTTGGATAGGTATCCAAACGAGGGGTTCCTTGGTCATACGTTAACTGTATTCTTAATTTAATGAGGAAACTCTATACTGTCTTCCATAGTGGCTGTACCAGTTCACATTTTCACCATAACTGAAGGGGGTTCCTTTTTCTTCACGTCTCCAACATTTATTGTTACTCGTCTTATTAAAAGACAGCCATTCTAACAGGTGTGAGGTTGTATCTCATTGTAGTTTTGATTTGCATTTCCCTAATAGTTCATGAAGTTGAGCAAATTTTTATATGTTTATTGGCCATTTCATTTGTATGTTTTCTTGGGATAAGTGTCTATTTTTAATTGGATTATTTGATTTTTTTTGTTGAGTTGTATGAGTTTTTTATATACAGGGGTGGGCAAAAGTAGGTTTACAGCTGTGAGTATGTAAAACACAATTTATTCTGGCATTATTATGTATTAATTATTGTATTATTCATTTGTTTTATAACTATAAGTCTACTTTTGCCCATCCCTGTATTTTGAATATTAACTGCTTATCAGAAGTGTCATATGCAAATATCATCTTCCATTTAGTGGCTTGTCTTTTTGTTTTTTGATGATTTTTGGTTGCCTTTTTGTTTTGTTGATGGTTTCTTTTCTTGTGCAGAAGCTTTTTAGTTTGATTTAGTCTCATTCATTTATTTTTTATTTTGCTTCCCTTGACTTTAAGGCCAAATTCATAAAATCTTCTCTAAGACTGAGGTCCATAAGTTTAGTACCTATGTTTTCTTCTATTGTTTTATTACAAAATGGGTCTTTGATCCATTGATCCATTTTGAATTAATTTTTGTGCATGGTGACAAATGGCAATCTAATTACAGGCATTTGCATGTGGCTTTCCAATTTTTCCAGAACCACTTATAGAAGGGTTTTCTTTAATTAGTTATATATTTTTTATTTATTTGTTGAAGATTATTAGCCCACATACAGGTAGATTTATTTCTGTGCTCCCAAATTCTGTTTCGTTGGTCTGTGCATCCACTGTCACTGCTGTTATTCAACATAGTGCTGGAAATCCTAGCCAGAGCAATCAGGCAAGAGGAAAAATCATCCAGTTTGGGAATAAAGATATGAAACTGTCATTTTTGCAGATAACATAATTATTTATATAAAAAACCTGAAAGACTCTACCAAAAACATATTTAAAACAATAGACAAATACAGTAAAGTTGCAGGATATAAACTCCATGTACAACAATCCATTGCATTCCTATACACTAACAATGAAATTTCAGGAAAAGAGATTAAGAATAATTCCCTGTGAAATTGTAACAAAAGAAATGAAATACATAGGAATAAACTTAACAAAGGAGGTGCAAGACCTATACACTGAAAACTGTAAGATGTTATTAAAAGAAAGTGAAGAAGGCACAAAGAAATAGAAAATATTCTGTGTTTATGGATTGGAAAAATCAACAGTTAAAATGACATACCACCCAAAGTAATATACAGACTTAATGTAATCCCCATCAAAATCCCAATTACATTTTTTGAAGAAATAGAACAAAAACATCATCAGATTCATATGGAAACACAAAAGACCCCAAATAGGCAGAGCAACCCTGAGAAAAAAGGACAAAGCCGGAAATGCTACACATCCTGAGTTCAAATTGTGTTATGAAGAGTCAATCCCAACAGCATGGTAAGGGCAGAAAAACAGACATGTGGACTTTATTGGTTTTACTTAGGGAAAATGAGAAAGAGGTCCAGGTTATATCTTAAGCCCACATCAGTTATACCTTGTCTTTTCATTTTATCATATGCCATTTCAACATTATATTATGTGTATCTTTAAGGGAGAGGAATGCCTTACAGCCTTGGTTTCCCAAACCATATACCACATAATAAGATTCAAGCCTAAAGCATGAATACCATCTAGTTCATAAATAACGCCAATAACTTGTTTGCTAAAACACAAACATCAGAGCAATGGTTATGAGACCACAGTCTGAGAAATACATCAGCCAAAGCTTTCCAACAAGTGAACTCAAGAACACAAAAACAGGCCCAGTGGGGCTAATAAGATCTATTCTGTTTTAGGCTACTTGGATATAAACAGCTTTCCCACATATGCCATAGGGATTTTATGCTCACCCTGATTTCTCTCCTGTTGAATCACTTTTTCTGCTGTTTCTTGGTCATGTTTTCCAAGTTCTTTTCTATCACAGTGTTTTTTCTGGCTTCTGTTATTTTTTATTGATCTCTCCTTGTTTTATAATCATGTTGACCTCACCAGCCCTATCCACTGAGGCTTTCTATCATCTCTTTACAGGTTTTAACGGACCCTCAAGAGAAGTATGATGAGAATTTGATTGATATGCTTGGCTATAGTAGAGAGGTTGAAGAAGTAAAGCCTGAGGAAGGCAGAAATAAGTAGAGGGATAAGAGATCATGATGAGGAGAGTGATCAGATTCTGCAACAGCGAAGAACCGGTGGAAGGGAAACATGAGCAGTTGTGCTCCA
>PVKM010040639.1:0-13389 GCA_004027735.1 Carollia perspicillata
TGGGGAGCTCAGGTAGCTCGGGGGAGGGGGATAAGCACAGCAGGGGTCCTAGCGTCCAGACTCACTAAGAAGGCTGCGCAGTGGGAGGGGAGTCATGCTGGAGCCTGGCCATGCAGCTTCTTTACAGAGAAGAAGTGGCTTCGATTCTGAAGGGAGAAAGCCCCGTGAGCTGCCACCCTCGGCTGCAGAGACCCCCTGCGGAGGGGCGGCACTGCAGGGGGGTGGAGAGGAGAGCGGTGTCTGGGAAGGGATGGAGTGTAATCAGTTTGCTGAGGGTGCTGTGCTGAGGGTGCTGTGCCGGGTGCCCTGAGCTCCCCTGTTGTCCTGGAAGCATTTCCTGAGCCCCGAGGCATGCCAGTCCTCAGGGTGAGGAGCAACGGGTGCAGAGGCAAGAGGGCGACCTGTATGGAGTCACAGCTGAGGGGCACCAGGTGACACTGGTAGTCACGACCAGTGTGAGGGAGCCAAGGCCAAGTACGGGAGGTATGGGAGGGCATCCTGGGTGGGGAGAGGACACGTGAGGCGGGTGCTGAGAAGAATGAGGCAAGTGACAGGAGTGAGGAAGGTTCCTGGGTGTCAACCGGCGTGATCTAAGGACCTTGGTAGGTGCTGAGTGACGGGAAATGCTGAAAACCACCTCTCTCCTTGACAAAGCCCCACTCTGAAACTCGAACCATCTAGCAATTTCTGCCCTTTTACTGTTGCCCATACAACGTGCCCCCAGAAGGTGAAGTAACACTCCATCGCCCTTAGTAGAGTCTACGCATCTTAAAGTCTCTAGAGATTTTCTAAAATAAAGGAGAATAAAAGGCATTTTTAATCCAATGTAGTTGATTCCTGCTCTGGGCTCAGGAGTGGTGTGGAGCAGGTGGCAGGAAAGGCCAAAAGTAAGGACCACAGTGGGGTTCACCCCTACCTCAAAGCAGATGTTCTCCCCTTCCTTGTCGCAGTCCAGCCACAGCACAATGTAGTCGCAGCCTTTGCCCTCCACCTGCCACCAAGCACAGGGTGAGTCTCACCGGCCACAGTCCGGCGCCCCTCAGTCCCCGCCCACAGCACTCCCACAGAGCGGCCGGCCCCTCACACCCGCCGCTGTTTAGAAAGCCTGGCGCCCAGAGCAGGGGCCCAGGCTAAGCAGAGGAACTGTCTAGTTAGACTGCCTTAGCCACTCGGAAAAGAATTTAGTTCAGAACTACTGTGGACAAAAAATGAGTAAGGACTTAACCCCAGTAACTGCACAGAAGGGGGACTGAAATAAAATAACTCTGTATGTTAATAATAGCAGTTGTCTCGGGTACTATGATTATAAATAATCTTCCTTCTTTATACTTATTTACATATCCTAGTTTTCCATAATGTACATGCATTTGTTTTAAAATAGAAAGAACCACCACCACCAAACTACTTTAAAAGAATTCTGGGGGTAGCAGTGTAGTGGGGGAGTGGGGAGGGAGGAGGAGGCCTGAAAGGTGCCTTGTGGGCCAGCTGCGGGTGCTCAGAGAGGGCGAAGAGGTCTGCCCAAGGGCTGGGCGGAAGGGAGCCAGGGGAAGGGCCCCTCTGTCTGCTTCTGCCTTCGCCTGCTCCACGCACCTGCAGGAACTTCACCATATTCAGCTTGGGGTTAGCTTCCTTCTTCTCTGTGGGGGCTTGACTGAACAGCTCTGCGGGGTCCACTTTATCCCATTTGCTGTACTTGCCTGTAAACGCCAGGCACAATGACATCTGAATCGCACTTCAGAGCTTGGCCTCTGTGGCCATAATATTGTGGTCCTGTGTTGCAAGTAGGCAGGGAGAGGCCTGGAGAACAGCTTGCCCAGGGCAACCTCCACCATCAGAGATGGAGCCTCCCTTCAGCAGCCTTCCTGCTCCTGCCTGCGAGCTGACACCACGACTCGGCCACCATGGGAGCCACCTTGGGGCAGGGCTGCTGCTCTAGCCTTGCTTCTAGGATGATCGCCACGGCTAGAAGTACCATTCTGGGCTGGCTCACTTTGCCAGAGCACCGAGCCACGCAAAACACGCATTCGTCTTCTCTCCCAGCCCGGATTCTGTAAGCCTCTCCCCCGACCCCACACCTGACTGGGCACATGATGGGCGCTCAGTTGACGCCAGAGGAGAATCAATCTTTTTGAGCCCCATGTTGGAAACACCCACCTACTTCACTACTTAGGACTCGGTGCTCACATGCTCAGCACTCTGCCTTTCTTTTAGGCCCGATTTCCTGCAGTCTGAAAGACTTGGGTCAGATAGAGCCAAGTTCGAATCCCAGCTCCCCACCTGTAGGCTAAAACTCGGGGTCCGAATGCTCAGCCACACAAGTGAATCGATGTCACTGTTGCCACTGAGCAGCAGGAAGTCCTGGGGCTCTGCTGTGTGCCTGGCCCTGCGCTAAGCACTCCACCATCACTGTCACACTGAGTCCGCAGACAGTCCTGGGAAGGGAGTGGCACTGCCAGAAGGCCCGTTTCACACGCGAGGAGCAGAAAGGCATGGAGGCCCCGCCAGTGGCCCAGCCCCAGCCCGTGAGCCAGCAGAGTGTGGTTCGGAGCCCAGGCTGGATTCCTGTCGACTATGCTGCCCTGCACCTCGCCCCAGTGCGTCACCAACGCTGGCCATTCCAAGATGATGGATGACAGCAGCAAAATGAGGGTGATGGTGACAGCCACCAAGTGACTGCTAGACAACAGCGGTACTCAGCAGGAGCGGCAGCCTTTCCCCAAGCACCTGTTCAGACTAGCCCCCCAGCTTCCCTCCCTGGTGGGCACCCTCTCCAGTCTGCACAGCAAGGTACATGGGGCATGCAGTGACTAGGGGTGCGGCTGGGAGGGGGGCCCATGGGTGGTGACCTCCAAAGCCTGAGGTCTAGATGCCTAATCCAGAGACCCTGGGTGACTTCTCCAACCTGCTGGCGTCAGGACTCATGGGTTTGGACACTTCTGCCTGGAGCCCTCCCCTGGTTCCAACTGGACCCTGGGAAGCACCGTGCAGGGCTTCCCTCAATGGGATGGGTGGGCGGGGGTGGGGGGCTCACCCAAGAAATCCAGGGTCATCACATGACCACAGACAGATGTCATCTTGAAGCGGACTGGCTGGCCGGCGAAGGTCCCTGTGTACTCGTGCACTGAGCATGTCCCATTCAGCCCTTTGTGTGAGGACATGTTTCCTGCAGGAAGAAGCACACGGAGGCTGCTTCCGCTGGCTGCAGCCGCCTCAGAGGCAGCAGGCCCCCCCAGGGCTGCCTCTGGGAGGGCTAGCGTGCCCCTTCCCCAGAGCAGTCAGTGGTAACATTAGGTCACTGCAGGGAACCAGGCACTAAGAGATCTCATGGTTCACAGGGAAAATACCATTGGTAACCAACCAGCACAGTGTGCTCACCATGTAGAGCCCCGCATCGGCTGGGGGACAGGGGTACCCCCTCTGAACTATCAAGAGCAGACATGCTCTTGGGCTCTTTCTCTGCATTTCTATGTTCACTCTTGAATTTGGTTTCTGCCTACCTTCTCTCAAACTTTATTCAGAGGTCCCCAGGAATGCCCTAATTACTGAATCCAACAGTGTCATCTCGTCATCTCACGCTCTGCATGGATGGCCCCTCGGCCAAACGTTCTCAGCTCCTGGGACTAAGCACTACTTCTGAGGTCTCCCCTCTCCTTCAGACCATGGCTTCTTAGCCCACATGTCTCAGGGTCTCTTCCTTCTTCACCCTCAGGACCAAGGGGAGGTCAGGGTAAACATTTGCCATTTCTGGATCCCCAGCATCCAAACACGCTTCCTACTTGGAGGGAATTCAGAGAAAGGAGGGAAACGGCACCAAGCACCCCAGATGCCAGAGTCGGGGTGTGGGCAGACGTTCCGTTTCCCAGGGCTCTGGTGTCTTGGAAAGGCCATGGCCAAGGTTTAGCTTAGTCACTGCTCTTGAGTGACATGAAGCTTGTAGGCAGAAGCTGTAGCAATCAGGGGTCAAGGGTAAGGGCCAGGGTCTTGTGTTTGGGGCGATGATGCCTGCGGCACGGCCTCGTCAGACTTAGGCCAGGGTATGTTCCCGGCTGTGTCTCCCTCCCTCCAATAAATGTTCTTTCTGTGTCAGTCACCAGGGCTGGCTGCTGCTGTGTGCGACCACCAACCCTGGCTGGCACAGCGCTCTTACAGGGGCCTGTCTGCACCTGCTGCTATGCTGTGAACGGTGCCTGTGCCTCCTGGGAGCCCTGCCCTGGCTCATGCTGGCTGTGGCAGTAAACACTCCACAGTGACCAACACCAAGGAGCTTCATGAATGCCTGCTCTCCTGAACCATGTCTACTCCAGCAGGCCAGGGTCACATTTTGGAAAAAGAAAGAAATCAGGTGTAAAACAGGAATGACCATGGCTGCAGATCAAAGCCAGAGAGATGCCAGGGTTGGTCTTCCCTACCTCGAGAGAGGATTTTGGCGATGGACTGGGCCAGGGATGGCTTTTCTGCAACCATGAGCACGGTCTTCATCTTATCTTACACCAGCTCCGGTCCAGGGAAAAGGCAAGGAAGGAGTCCCAGAATGGCGTTCGGCAGCCCACGCCACTATCAACACCGACTCCTAAAGAGAAGACAAGACACACGGTAAATAGCAATGCTTCCAATGGAACCTGTACCACTTGCTAACAAGGAAACTCACTTAAAAAGACAAAAAAGAAAAGCCCAGGCAAGAAAAAAGACAATTAAGGAAACTGGAACACATCTGACAGACAAATGCCCAGGACAACTGATCTGGCTCAGAGATGACATTGGGAATTTGGCCTCATCTGGCAGAAGTTGAGGTGACTCTATGACTTCACATCAATTTTCTCCCCAATTCAGGTCAGGAAGATGCTTGGCCCTCCTCCCACGCTACGGTTCCTTGTCCTCTTTGGGGCTGAGTGGCACCTCCTCCTTGGCTGAGCCCTGGGACACTTTCAAAAAGCAGACATCCAGGCCGGGCTCCCCAGGGCCTTCTGACCCACAGCCAGGCCTGAGACCCACTGGCCAGAGGCTCCAGTCCCCAGCAGGGCTCGCCAGTCCTTCACAGCAGGTTCCAGTCTCCCTTCCTGCCGGCCCCACAGCCCTCTCGCTTGGCAGGCCATGCTCTGGCTAATTAAACTGAACACCATTATCTAAAGAAAAAACACACTTTCAGGTTTCTGTCCCTTTTGCTAGGAATGTTTCTCCAAGCCTGGAGAATGCTGCTCAACCGTCCAAAGACCCAGTTCAAGCAGTAACTCTTCCTTAAAGAGCTCTCCCCACTCCCACTGGCTGGATGAATCCTCTCCTCCTGACCCCAACTCCTTAAAGCCCGCTGCCACCACACCACAGCTAGTTACTGCCTCGTCTCCCCCTGCCAGCTCATCAGTGGCCCGCTGTCTGACTCACTGTTGGCAACTGAAACAGCTGGTGTGGGGCCTGATACAGGACATTTAATGCCTGTTGGCCAAATAAAAGAAACGTATGGACCTGCCTTTTTAATCATAAATATGGCATTGACATTGATAAATAACGTATTTTTATTTTTTAAATTTATTTTTAAAGATTTTATTTATTTATCTTTAGAGGGGAAGGGAAGGAGAGAGAGAGAGAACTATCAATGTAGGGTTGCCTTTCATGCGTCCCCTGCTGGAACTGGCCTGCAACCCAGGCATGTGCCCTGACTGGGAATAGAACTGTGGTTGTTTGGTTCCCAGGCCCGCGCTCAGTCCACTGAGCTACACCAGCCAGGGCGATAAATAACGTATTTTTTTAAAAAATGTCTTCGTTGACACAACTGGGCAATCTTCTGGGAAGAAAAATAAAGTTAGACTCTTGCTTTATAATTTTCACCAAATCAAATTCTAGATCTAGCAAAGACTTAAGTAAAACAAAAACGAAACTGGAAAAACACTAGAAGAAAACATGAACTCTGGTATTTGAAGAAGAACCCCTAAGCACTGCGAAGTTCAGGAGCACACCCCCTCATGTTCACAAGCATCTGGTTTCCTTTTCTGTGATCTGTTGAGTCAGTTTTTACTGATTTTTGTCAACTAGATCGCCATTTTATTTTTAGGACTTGTTCATGTAATGAGGAAATTAGCCTTTTGTAATATAATGTCCACCAAGGCTCATTAAGGCAAATTAGAGCTGGCATGGGCTTCTGCTTACCTCGCCAGCAGAGATGGCAGGTCTGACCACACAGGGGCGAGGGTGTGGGGTCGGGCAAACTCAAACGTAGGCAGTGGGAGTTCGGTCAGAGCAACCTCTATCATAGCTCTCACACTGTGAATGCACGACCCCAGCAACTGCCCTTCCAGAAATAAAATCAGTGATTCCACAGGTATTTATGGAGCACCTCCTACATGCGCAGCCCAATCCTGGGTGCAGGGAACACAGCACCGTGTTCGTCCTTTGTACGGGATCTCCATGTGCCACGTGGGACAAACCAGCGCAGGGCGCGGGAGGCACAGGGCAGGAGTGAGGCCTTTGGCGTCTGGGGGAAGAGCAGAAGGACCAGGCCAGGCTTGAGGGAGAGCGAGGAGGTCTGGGGTGCTAAGAGGGAGCAGGTGTGCAGGATGCAGGCATCGGCCATGCTCTCAGGGGTTTGCTTCCAGGGAGCTGGAGGGCAGCACAGGAAGAGATGGTCTGACTTCAAGTTTTAAAGGGACCCTTCTGGCAGCCCTGCCCGAAGGGAGTGACTGGGTTTTGAGTGGCAGCAGCAGAGGTAGCGAGGTTACCTTGGAGTCCGGGCAGATTCTGAAGGCAGAGTCAACAGGCCTGAGATGGGGAAAAGCAAAGCGAGTCAAGAATATCCAAACTTTTGGCGAGCAACAGGCACCGACAAGACTGTCCCTGTGAACACTGAGTCCCCCAGGGGCAGGACATGGCGGCACCTGTGTTAGAAACCACTGCCAGGGAATTCTCTGCAGCATTATCACTCATGACAGAAGATTAGACACAGTCTAGTGGAGGCCAACAGGGAATCATTACACAAAAGTATGGCGTGTAGCGGGGCAACATGGGGTGGCCAGGAAGGATGCATCCGCTTGGTAAATACTAACATGGGTCAGGTCACCGTGAAAGTGACATGAAGGAAACTGGGTGTGTGACAGTGAGCACGGGGTGCTGCCATCCGGGAGGCACACACTAGATGAAGAAAACAGATGGTCAGAGCATTTGCCTGGGGGTGGGGTGGGCTCAGGGCCTGAAGGTTGGGGCTGGAAGCAGGCGGGCTCCTGCTCACCACACTGCCTCTTGCATCTTCTACATTGAGTGATGTGGACACATGTGACTGGTCAAAAGAACTAAGATAATGGATTTAAAACTAAAGACAAAATAAAACCAGACAGAGAAAGAAGGGCTAGGAAGGGCAGCCTTCAGAAAGGACGCCGAAGAAAACACCTTCACTACCTGTGGGAAGCAGCCCTCCGTCAGCCCTGGGCTGCCAACCCAGCCCCTTACTGCAAGACACTGGACGACCTCAGTGAAATCAGTATTCTTTGTAAGAAAGCTGCCCCAAATAAAACATTTTTTTTCCTCAAAATAAATACTTGGGCTTCTTGCCTTAAACACACCACCATCCCAGAGACAAAAAAGTTGAAAACTGCTGGAATGGCAGCACGGACAGACTGAAGAGCTCACTGACTTGAGGACCACTCGGGCCGCATCCCCCACTGCAGGCTGTGCAGCCCCCATCCTGTCCCCCCAAACACCACCCTTCCTCCCTGTGTGCCAGGGCTGCCCCTGCCGTCAGGCCTCCACCCGGGTCCCTTTCCCCAGACACCTAATAGCTCTGACCGCCCCCCAGAAAAACCACACCCACCAGTGTCCTCAGGTGCAGGCACTGTCACTGTACTGCCCCACAGGGGGAACTGAAGGGTCAGGGAGGCCAGAGCTCAAAGCAGCAGAACTTGGATACAAACCCGGGCCTGTGTGTTCTGGAACCCACACAAGAAGCCTTCATCCTGTAGCATCTCTGCAGGCAACCCGCATTGAGGGGCGGCCCTGCTTTACCTCCCTCTAGCACTTACCACTATACCCGATAGTCTCCATCTACTGATTTGGTTTTTGTCTTACACGTCCTAGAATTTAAGTAAGCTCCAGAACAGGGGTTTTGTTTGATTCATTCTAATGTCGGTAGTAAATAATGAGCAAAATACTGACTGAATGAATGACTGAATACATTGAGGAATCAGTAATTCTACCTGCAAAGTGAATAGTAAAACTACTTTTAGATGCCTAAAATGTAAAGAGTGACTTTAAATCTGTAAGAGATTTGCAAACACTTCTCCTTCTTAATGTTCTTTTTCCCCATAGGGTAAAGTTTCTAGAAATCTTACACCTCCACTATTCCTCCTCATACATGAGAATCCGAAACACCTTTTCCATAAATCACTACGGTTCTTCTCTAAAGATCCCTCTAGGGAGAAGCATTTTGACCTAGCATCTTCAAAGGGAAGAGCTCATTTATCCAGAACCAGGGATGCACCTGGACAGTCACAGAAAGGTACACCAGCATCGGTCCTGACTCCAGATCACCTGTTCACCTGTCCAGCTGTGCAGCTGCTAATTCACAGGTGACACGTGCTGGTCACAGCAGCTCTGGCTCTAAAGAACCACATGTTCTAGTTCAACAGTTTACACCTCAATACTGCCTAAGTACTTTGTAATGCTCTGAGTATCACTGTTTTATTAGGGGAAAATATCACTTCTTTTAAGGACACAGAATCATGAAGTCCTGAGAAAAGGGCCTTGGTGATGATCTGGTACAACCATTTCAAGGAAGAAAAACAAATGAAGGCTCAGAAAGGATTATCCAAAGGTAACCCAGGAAGTTGATTAAGTTGGGGTAAAACTCATACTTCCTTACTTACAGCTGAATATTTTTTTAAAAGATTTTATTTATTTATTTTTAGAAAGGGGGAAGGGAGAGAGAGGGAGAGAAACAATGACGTGTAAGAGATACATCAGTCAGTTTCCTCTCGCATGCTCCCAACTGGGGACCTGGCTCACAAGCTAGCGTCCTGACTGGGAATCGAACCGGCAGCCTTTTGGTTCACAGACTGGGGCTCGATCCATTGAGCCACACCAGCCAGGGCTGGCTACATTTTTTTAAAAACTGCATCAGGTTCCTTCCATCTCTTAAAAGATTTCTGCAGTCATAACTGTGATGAACTTTCTGTGATTAACCTCAGGGCTTCCCTGCTTTTCCATTAAGGCACATCTTCAATCTTAAAACAGAAGCCAATAAAAACGAAAGCTGAAAGCAATGTCCTGTAAATTTCATTTACATACCATCCTAATGTCCTACCGGCAAAACATTATTATTCACTTAAGTTTTGCTTTTTTAAAAAAGTTTAAATATCTATAAAAAAAAGGAAAATTGTATAGCCTCAGAACTAAAAGGCTGGAATCAATGTCCAGAATTATGGTCTTTCCGGTAACCTACATGGTATATCAAGTCCTGTTCTATTGACTGCCAAAGCTCTGAGCCTGAAGTTTGTCCTCCTATCAAAAAGGGAGATTAGCAAGTGCTAAGGGGGTGCTGACAGCAAACACTCCAAACTGGGACTGTAATTAGAAGGTGCAGAAGTGCGAGGGAGTAGCAGGTTAGCCAGCCTGTTATTGCCCATCAACTTTCACCAGCAGCACCACAAGGGTACCTGACCTCCGGGAGGGGCTGTTTGCAGGGAAAGTCTTTTCCCGTCAGTGTCTTACAAACCAGAGGATTTAGCTGGGCAGTGAAGGCCTAGCGGTGGTCTGAACAGCATTTAGAGCCCCAGCATTTCCCACGTTACTAACTTCACCAAATACCTATAGAGTCAGGAAAAGAGGGAAAGAAACAACCATTTCTTAAGCTCCTCCTCCGTACTAGGTTATTATTGCTATGAACACTTTAATCTTGCCAACAACCTCACAAGGCCAGTGTTGTCATTTTTTTAAGCTATGAGTAAAATGAGGTTCAGACCAGCGTCAGATGACCTTTGCGAAGGTTTTAGGAACCCGGGGCTCACTGGCCATCAAGTCCACGTTGGTCTGACTTCCCTCATCCTGTTCCCGAAGGCCTTTCATCCCGAGTGATAAAAAGGTAAGACAGGGCCTCTGTGAGAAACAACTGCCCCTGGAGTCCAGTCAATTTGTTCAAGTTGAAGTGCTCTCCTTCATCTACATCAACAACTCAGAGAACGCCTGGACGCCCTCAAGACTGAGTGAGGGCTCCGGTGGTTGCGAGCGGCACCAGCCTTGAAGTGGAGCCCTGCCGGCCCAGGCCCCACCCTGGCCCGACCGCTGCACAGCCTCTCTGGGCCTCTGTTTCCCTACCCGTGACAACATTCGAACAACACACCCATCTTAAAGAACTGCAGGAGGGTTTGATGAAGAAGAGTATTAACTGCAGCTCCTGCCCTTCCCAGACACCTGGCGAAACGCTGGCCCATCACCACCTCCTCGACCTCCCACAACAAGCCCCGGGGTGCAGGGTCCATCCCCTCCAGGGACCAGGCGGAGAGAATTCAAAGAGCCCGGCCCGGGACGCGCGATCCCTAGCAGCGGGGCTGGGCTCCTCGGCGCCAACATTCGGGAAACATGCCCACGGAAGGCCCGCGCTTCCCACATGCCTGAGCCGCGCGGCGCGGGACCCACTGTCTTCTTCTCACCCTCAGCCCCACAGCAGCTGCCGCTTCAGCTCGCGTTCCCTGGGCGGCCACTGGCAACCCCTACTTCCGGGTCCGGCAGCTTCTGGCGTCCCCGCGTCTGCCCTCCGGCACCCACAGGTCTCCCTCCACGGGTTCCGTGGTTTGCGCGTTCCGGCAGCGCGGTTCTGGGTAGGCGGTCTCAACATTCTTCCCCGTCGCGGGGAGGCAATAATGACAATGATCAATACAATGATTATGAAAGTACTGGATGATAAGCATGAAAACATTTATGCTGTTAATAATTAAAACTACAGATGTGTGTACAGCAGGCTTCTTTCACTACTATAAACATTTGTGGAATGAATAAATGGTTTAAATATCTGGAAAATGAATTGGAAAATAAAAGTAGTTTTTCTGTGTTGCAGCGTTAGAGCTATGGGAAAACTGAAATAATTTCTATCACTGACTGCACAGGTCCCTCGTTGTGGTTCATGAGACACCTGAGAGCTCCTGGATCTCTCTTCAGTCTGGTTGGGTATTGGCTGTCCATGGTTTTGTTAATAGTTAACACCCATCTAGTGCTTACTCAGTTCTGGGCATTTTTTCCTTTTTTTAAAAAACTTGATTTTAGAGAGAAAGAGAGGGGGAGGGAGAGAGAAAAAAACATCAATTTTGTTGTTCCATTTATTTATGCATTTATTGGTCGCTTCTTGTATGTGCCTGATTAGGCATTAAACCTGCAACCTTAGCATATTGAGATTATGCTCTAACCATATGAGCTACTTGTCAGGGCCTAGGCACTTTTCTATTATTAACACATTTAATTCTCATTACAACACTAGAAATCAAATATTGTTATTATTACCATCTTCATCATCATCATTATCCTTGTTTGACACACAAGGAAACAGACCACACAGATGTAAATGGCAGAGCCAGTTTTCAAAATTAGGCCGCTTGGTTCCAGAAGCCAAGTTCTCAACCACTGCTACAGAGCCTCTCACTGCTTTCTCCTTCTCTTTATCTTCCCAGGCTCCAGGACCCAGGGGCCTCAGCTGCCTCAGCTGCCTCAGTGTTAGGTTCCGGGAAGACACTGTCACCATATCCTACACAGGAAGTAGTAACAGCATCAGGGCCTGTGTCCAGACTGGTACAGGCATCTGCCAGGTCCCTCAAATGCTCATCTACAAGAACAATAGTCAGTTCTCAGGGGTCCTGACTTGGTCCCCTCCAACTTGGCCTGGCTTCAAGTTGGGCAACACAGCCTTTCTGACCATAGCTGGGCTCCAGTTGAGACGAGGTTAGTTATTACTGTCACTCATACGACACCACAGTCAAACCTGCATGGTTCAGAGCTCCAGGGTCCAGGAGAAGTGAGACATACACACCCCAGTTCCTCCAGCACATTGACGACACATTTTCTACCAGGTAAATTTTACTCTGTTAGCAATTCTGGCATTTTCGTGTTTCTTGTACTCACATGCTATTTACGCCAGCTCCCTGTGTATCTCTGCTTCATGGCTGACTGTGGTGTATTGATATCAGTTCATCTGTGGCCTTTGTACTTGGAAATCATTTTGGCTGGGCCCAACATCCTTGGCTCACAAATTCTTCCCTTGAATATCTTAAATGTGTCATTCCATTTTCTTCTGCTATTAAAGTGTTGCTCTCAAAAAGTCTGATAATCTGATATTCTTTCCCTTGTGATTTGTTTTTTGTCTGGATGCCCATAGTATATTTCTCTTCCTTTGAAATTCCATAATTTTACTAGACTACATCTTGGTGTTGGTTATTGTGATCAGTTTTCTCAGGTTCACAACTTCCCTCCAAGTATATGTTTAAAATTTTTTTTTCTAATTGCAGGAAATTTTTCTTGACTCTACTATTTGTGCTATTTGTATTTGACTTTGTACTATTCTCTTGTTTTGGTATGTGTGAGATTATTTCACCTAGCTTCTAAACTTGTAATTTTATCTCAGATCTGTTTTGTCCCTCTGTTTATTTATTCTGTACATTTAAAAGAGAAGAACAAAGTTGGAAGACTTACATGACCTGATCTGAACCCTTCCTTTAATGAAGTCATTAAACAGTGTGGTGCTGGCATAAGGAGGAAGACAGAGATCAAAATAACATAATAGAACTTTCAGTCAAGGACAGGCATATACAGGGTCCAGCAGAAGCAAAGCTTGCTTGAGTGTGGTAGGGCAATAATATGGGTGCAATAATTTATAGTTTTAATTTGAACATTTTACCTAAAATGTCATATGATGTGCTTGAGTATGGTATTCTTTTTTTTTTTAAGATTTTATTTATTTATCTTTAGAGGGGAAGGGAAGGAGAGAGGGAGAGAAATATCAATGTATGGTTGCCTCTCGTGCATCCCCTGCTGGGAACTGGCCTGCAACCCAGACATGTGCCCTGATGGGGAATCGAACCACGATCCTTTGAGTCACAGTCCGTGCTCAATCCACTGAGCTATGCCAGCCAGGGTGGTGAGTATGGTATTCTTATGTTACAGAATTACACGCTTACGATTTTGTTATTAAAAAAATTTTGTAATTGAAAGGGGTATTATTTGTGCCAGAGCCTATAATGTATGTCAATTGATTTTTGACAAAGGCACCAAGTCAATTCAATAGGGTAAAAAAAGTATTTTCAATGAATGGTGTGCAAAACAAACGTCAGCTCCTCCCTCACATTCTTCTGGCTTCTGTTGCTGTCCATTACTTTCCTCATTATGTTTTTATTTTGCCTGTACTCCCCAGAAATGAGGAAAGATATT
>PVKM010040640.1:0-13383 GCA_004027735.1 Carollia perspicillata
GTGAATGTGTGTCCATGGTCGGCCAACCGCCCTGTGTGCTCTGCTCATCTCATCCCCCTGCCTGGGGTCTGCAAGCTCTGTGCCACCTATACTCCCCAGTGCTCCCAGGTCTGCCAGCCACTGCCTTTTCCTGCTGTGTTTCCTCTCTGCCAACTGCCAACTCCACTGACTACCAACTTCGCCCCTCTTACCAATCTGGTTGAATGGCTATCAGACTTCTGTAGTTCAATTTTCTGTGTTCTGGTTGTGTTATTGTTTATAAATCTTTGTTTTCCTTAATCTTGGTTGTGCAAGGAGGCACAGTGTTTCCCCCTGTGCCTCCATCTTGGCCGCAAGTCCCAAATAATTTCCCATTGTATTCATTCACAGTTGATGGATACCATGTTGTTTCCACTTTGTGGCTATTATGAATAATGTTGCTATGGATATTCACATTAATTAAGACAGGTCAAAGGAGAGAGTGTAGCATAAGAAGAGAAGAGGAAGCTAATGAGCCTTGCAGAAGACTAATAATTAAGTTTCAGGTATATAGCATGGTGTTTAGACAATCACATATTTTTTAATAAGTATGTCTCATGTGGTACCTGCAGTATTTAATTTTTTATATTAAAAATTACTCACTGTTTATCTGAAATCCAAAATAACTGGAAGTCCTATATTTTTATTTGCTAAATCTGACAATTCTAGATAAATACACTGTGATTAGGGAAAAATGTTAATATTAGGGAAAGCTGACTGAGGATACACAAGAACTCTTTGTGGTATCTTTGTTAATTCTAAAATTATTTCAAAATAGAAAACTAAATTAAAAAATTAAGTTTATAAAATATTTTTAATGGCATGAGAAAATACTATGTGAAAAAAGCAGGAAACAGAGTTTTATGTTCACTATAACATCACCTATGTGTATATTCTTTAATGAAATTTATCCTTAATGGGTAAAAAACACTAAAAGGAAGCATATAAAATATTAACAGCAGTTATCAATGAATGACTGTATTCTAGATTGTTTTATTTCTTTCTTTATACTTTTTGGGTCTCTATATGTTTTGGATTCAACTTTTTTATACACGTAATAATTTCTTAAAAATTTAAGCAGTAAGTGCAAACTTCATTTGTAAATTTATGTTCACAGAGAGAAAAAAGAGGGAAATGAATGCATCACATAAAATAAACATTTTCCTGAGACAGACTTACAACATACATAATTCCATTTCTAAAATTAGATAGATGTACAGAATAAACTCCGGAGACTGTAATACATACACTGCCAGCTTCTGTTTTCTGAATGGAAAGGAGTGAGTCAGAGATAGAAAAAACTATTGTCCTCAGCAAGAGTACCAAGTTGCAGATCTCATAATGTCCTTCTCTGTCCACTCACTTCTGGGGCACCATAGCAACTGGAAACCTCAAGGAGGAGCTTTGAGAAAAGACTTGGAGGAGCTGTTGTGGGGAGAAAGCTCAAGGAGGCTAAATGAGAAATGCTAAGAAAGTCAAAGCATAAGAACACTCTTACAGGCCAACCAATAAGTAAAGCCAAAATAAACTCAAAACTAGAGTAAGTTTTATTATTTAATTCCCCTGTTAGAAATTGAAAGAGATGAGCCAAAAGACAGAATGGGGAAATAAAATTTCCTCTCTTCTCAGTAATGGTTATTCTTGTGGGCAAAAAAGGGTTCTACAGAGAGTAACCTCTCTGGGTGATCTGATCATAAATCCCAACTGGGCAGGTCATGGTGGTGTAGTCATGCCCCAGGCACACAACTTTTTTAGTTAAAGGTCCGTCTTTGCCATAAGTAAGCCCAGTCCACTGTCTGTGCATCTAGGTTAATACACCTTTGAAATACATGCAATCACCCTCAAGAAAGCACATATTCTTGCTAAGGATCTTTTAATCCAATCCTCCTCAACCACCACTTCCTCCCACCCTCATGGAATCCTTCTTACTTCCCTCCTTAATTTCAAATGCATTTTTAAAAAAAACCTGTGAAACTGTTATTCACTGAAGCATTTCAGATATTGCTTCCTGGCAATTGTTGCCAGTTTTGGTTCAAATAAACTCATAAAAATCCTCTACGGGCATGGACATTTCTAATGTCAACATTTGAATTATAACATTGACAGAATATGTTTGCTGTAATCAAAAGCTTTTCAAATCTAAACTTCCAAGTTTTAAGCTCTAATTTGCAAAAGACTTAAAGAGGTATTTCCAGTCCAAAATGTTTACCTCACAAAAGGACTCCTCCCTAATAAATAATGACATACACTAGTATGGCATATTTTACTTTTCCAAAAGCTTTTGCAGTTATTATTTAAGTTTACCTCCATCACTAGACTTAAATGAAATGACTTCACAATCAGGAGTTTAAGGTGAGACACTAAAAAGGAAATAGAACCCTTGTTCCTTTCCAGGTCAAACACAAACACAGACAGTTAATACTAAAAAGCTCTATCCTTTACAGCTTTGGATCAAATCATGCCACTATTCTTGTCCTCTTAACTTGCCTCTTGACCCAATGAGAGCAGAAGCTGAAAGCCACTCCCACATTCTCTCTGAATCTCACCTCATCACCATTATTTCCTATGGATGAAGGTCTTATATGATTTTTTTATAACCATGAATTTTAGGATATATCAAAAAGTAAAGTATTTTTTCTTTCTAGACCAGAAAGGAGATAGGAATGTAACTCACCTTCAAGGAGCTCTTTCTAAATGAACTTAATCACTCTCTCCTTCCAAAGCAGCAAATACTTGTCTTGAACCCCAGTGACAGAAAAGCTTATGTTATATTTATGTATATACAAATAACAGCAATCACAGATTGTTTTCAAATGAAGTCATTACCCAAAGATGCTTGCTAAGCATAAAATGTTGTCCACTTGACATTATGAGTATATATTTTAAGAAGTTTAAGAGAAAACTGAAATAAAGTTTCAAATACTACAACAAGAGTTATAGGATTAAAAAAGGATTAGAGAGCCCTGGCTGGTGTAGCTCAGTGGATTGAGCATGGGCCTGTGAAGCAAAAGGTCGCTGGTTAGATTCCCAGTCAGGGCACATGCCTGGGTTGCAGGCCAGGTCCCCTAGTAGGGGACACATGAGAGGCAACCACACATTGATGTTTCTCTCCCACTCTTTCTCCTTCCCTTCCCCTCTCTCTAAAATTAAATTTAAAAATATTTTTTTAAAAGGGTTAGAGAAATCATATACCTTAAGAGGTAAGATATCCAACTGTGGGACTAACAGGATTCCAACTGGACCTCAACCAGGAATTCAGCATCCTAGTTGACAAAACTGATTACAATCTTTGATAGCGTGGGGTGATCTGAATTTAGAATGCATTGTAAGTATGGAGAACAATCTGATGTCAAGTGGCACCCCAGAAGGAGCAGAGAAAATGTCAATATCCATAAAACTAAATGGCTTTATTATATGCCATGAAATCATACATTAGTTATAAAAATTAACATGCTCAAGCTCATTCTTAAATGTTCTTTCTTTTCAAATGTTCAATTAAATATTAATAATGAAGTTCAGAAATATATCAACCTAGCTGATATATCAACCCCCAGCTAATCTTATCTACAAATAAAAAGCACAGTTGTATATTCCCACAAACTATAACTTTCTTGGGCTGTTATTTTTCAGATGTTTGGGTCATAAAGCATAGAAAATGATTCATCTGGTCTTTCATTGGTCTCTAGAAAATGTGATATAAGTCATCTCCATCTTTGGAAAAACCTATTTTCTATTCCAGCCCATCCATCATTCCCACATTTAGCACCTAAAACCAAGCCCTCAACTTGAGGGGCCAGCTCTCATCCTGCACTGTGGCAATGACTTCTTTGGTTTCAGGTAACCTCCAGTTAACATCTCTTAGGAATGCACCTGTCCCTTTAATCCATTTCATCTGTGAAGGATTAGGCTATTTCCTCAGGAAGCTAAACCGGTCTCTACTTAACTTTGGATTCTAAGAGTGAAAAGGAGTATCTGAACCCAATATACTCAACTCAGTTTTATAGATGACGAAAATGGGTCCAAAGAGGCACCACAAATTGATGTGGTCACATACCTAATTGGTGGCAGGTGTCAGAAGAGTTCTCTCCAATATCAGATAAATCTGACTCAATTTAAATTATCCCCAAGGACATGATATTCACAAGTGACTTAAGAAATGGATCAATGAAGAAAGTTTGTTCTGTTTCGAAACATTAAATAGCTGAGAAGTGAGTGGGAATTGGCACTGTCTCTTCCCAGGTTGCTGACCACACTTCAACCCACAGCTTCTCCACAAACTATGAGCATGATTTTGCAAAAGTAGGGCCTGCAAACAAATTCTCAGGCGTGCATACCACTAACGACACAGTCTTTGCAATAAGAGCCATCAACTTTGACAATGAATTGGCAATAACTAAGCCAACTACAAACTGCCTTGTAATAATATCATTATCTGGTCCTGGCTGGTGTGGTTCAGTGGGTTGAGTGCTGGTCTGTGAACTGAAAGGTCGCTGGTTCAATTCCCAGTCAGGGCACATGCCTGGGTTGTGGGCCAGGTTCCCCAGTAGGGGGCAGGTGAGAGGCAACCACACACTGATGTTTCTGTCCCTCTCTTTCTCCCTCCCTTTCCCTTTCTCTAGAAATAACTAAATAAAATCTTAAGCAAAGACCCCGAAGCCCCAGGAAGAACCTTAAGGCAGGACAGTCATGTTTAGCCAGATCCAGCAGGGGCTTTTACTAGATTAGAATCTATATCTTAAATATATAAAAAGGAGCTGAATTATTTTATGATCCATTAATAGCAGAAGCACCAAGATAATAACAACAGCAATACCCACCCTAATTTAAGTTTATCTAGGTAGAACCTATAATCTAAACCCTGACTGTATATTAGAATTACCTGGAGAACTTTAAAGAAAACTGCCCCAGCTACAAGCCAAGACAATGGCAAATGAATCAGAATCTGTGGTGGTGGGGCTCATTTCCTTTTTTTTTTTTTTTAGATTTTATTTATTTATTTTTAGAGAAAGGGGAAGGGAGGAAGAAAGAGAGGGAGACAAACAGCAACATGTGGTTGCCTTTCACACACCCCACACCGGGGACCCGGCCCACAACCCAGGCACATGCCCTGACTGGGAATCAAACCAGCGACCCTTTGGTTCATAGGCTGGTGCTCAATCCACTGAGCCACACCAGCCAGGGCAGGGGCTCATTTCTTAAGGCTCCCCAAATGATTCTGATGTACAGTGAAAACCAAGAACCACTAATCCAGAATCTTTCATACAAGAAATGCAAAGAAAATGACCAAAGGTTAGTACATCACACATGGGTCAAACAACAACAAATAAGAATACTACAGTGTTACTATTCACTGACATTCTCAATTACATATAGAGAATTGCATTTCTAGAGAAAAAGGAAAATTCTTATTTAAACAACTCCTTGGTTCCTACCATAGCTCTTTATTGACTATTGGCCCTGCCAGAAATAAAATATAACTTCTTGACACGAGGAAGCATTTCAAAAGAAGATTACTACAAATTTGCCCACCTCTACAAAAGTCCTATCGATCATCAAGATAGTCACAATGATGGTAGTCAAAGTGGGAAAGAAACTGAAATTCTTCAATCTATCTTTATTCTCTAGATTTCAGTAAAAGACCTAGTACATAGAAAGAACCACAAAAGTTGAGAGAACATTTAGGGAAGGATACTTTCAAAAACTGTACTCCAGACAAAATGTATCACTTTCCACTTACTCATTGAAGCTTTAAGACCAGTGACAAAGGAAAAAGTGAAACAATCTTCCCTAAAATTATTCTTGCTCTTTTCAGAACAAATTCAGTGAAACCAATACAACAGATTAAATAAGCAAAACATTAAACTTCTCTCTCACCTCACATGTAAGGCCAAGCCATCCTGTAGGCCAGAGATCCCCACATCAGAGAGTGTATCTGAGCTGACAGAAGCTGGTGACAGAGAACCTTCCTTCTCCTCCAGGAGGTCCAGCTTCACCAGGTTGCTGATCTCATCCTCTGAGTTATCTTCAGACACAGAACCGATTATGAATCGGGAGTGCTCGTTCAGCTCCAAAGGTTTGGCCAAGTGGGATGGTTCATCCATTATTTCTTCAAAATAAGCTCTCAGAGCTATGGAGAAAATGAAGAGTGAAAAACCAGGTTATGGATAATAACCTATGTCTGAGGACAGCACCAGGTTATACCTAATACATCACAGCTTGTACTTGGAGGTAAGGTAGAGTTTGAGAATTTGTTTCCTTGGCTACCCTATTTCAGAGTTTTTGTTTTTCACAAAGAAGGAAAATTCAGATTGTGGTAACTCTACCTAAAAAATTAAAAATCATTTCCTTTTCCTCAAAGAAATCTTGCCAAGAAACTTTAAGCCATTCCCATTCTCTTTACCAATTTGGTGATGTTCAAAAGATAATTAGAAACCTTTCCAGTAGGTCAAGGCTACTTGTTTTGATATTGTAACTTCAGTTATTAGTATTGGTGAGAATGTGGTAAGAGTTTGGGAAAAGTGGTGCTCATTAAAAACTTGGTGTTTACAGTAAATTACTTAACTAACATCTGGTTCCAAACACTGTACTGTGAGAAGCTATGAATTTTGTAAGCACATTTATGTATAGCTATATTCATAAAATACTTATATATGCATAGGTATACATATACTATAAGATATACTATGTGTGTGTGTGTACACACATAGCACACACACACACACACACACACACACAGTTTACTTTAAAGCAAACTCCAGATGGGTATTTTTTAATTTAAAAAAAAACTTTACTTTTCCCCATGAGATTTTTCTTAAATATGTAATTCACCCCCAAAATGTCTGCTTTTGGCTCTAATGGGCTGACACAGATAGGAAGAAAGTGAATCTACTATTAAATTAAAATCTATAAATCTATTCTGTCATTCCAAAATTCCTACAAAAAAATTTTTAAAACTACACAGCAACTGACTATTAAACAGCTTGTGGCCTAACCAACAATTTTAATTCTGAAAGGAATGATTTCCAATCTTTACTTTAAGGTGCCCTAAGACTTGATATATCAACATATAATAAAAAAATTATTAATAAATTTCATATGCTGTAAACCAGTTTGAGGTATAAAAGAGCAATGTTCTTTGACATCAAGATTTAGGAAAAAATGTTTAGGAATTACCACTAAACATGTTAAAATTAGACATTAACCATTATTTTTGTATATTGTAATTTTCAAATCAGAGCTTATTCTTTTTTTTTTTAAGGTTTTACTTACTTATTTTAGACAGAGGGGAAGGGATGGAGAAAGGCGGAAAGAAATATCAATGTGTGGTTGCTTCTCACACACCCTTTACTGGAGACCTGATCTGGCCTGCAAGCTAGGCATGTGCCCTGACTGGGAATTGAACCAACAACCCTTTGGTTTGCAGGCCAGCACGCAATCCACTGAGCCACACCAGCCAGAGCTTTACTTTTCTTTTTTAAAAGATTTTATTTATTTACTTTTAGAGAGAGGGGAAGGAAGAGAGAAAGAGACAGAGAGAAACATCAACGTGCAAGATACACTGATGGGTTGCTTCTCACACGCCCCTAACTGGGGACCTGGCCCCCAACCCAGGCACATACCCTGACCAGGAATTGAACAGGCAACCTTTTGGTTCACAGGCTGATGCTCAATCCACTGAGCCACACCAGCCAGGGCTTATTCATTTATAAAGATAAAACAGAATTTGTAATGCTAGAACAGTGGTCCTCAAAATGTGGTTCCCTAGACCCAGAGCAATATTACCTAGGAATCCACTAAAAGTACAAATTCTTGGACCCTACCACAGATCAACTAACTGTATCAGCATCTACAGGATGGGGCCCAGTAATCTACACTTTACCAAGTCTTACAGAAGTTTGAGAACCACTGTCTGAAAAAATGAAGTAGTAATAACAAATTTCCAAGAATGCTAAAAAATACCTACTGACATTTCTTAAAAGTGAGTTGCCCTCCCCAGGTAGCTCAGTTGGTTAGCGTGTCATCCTGATATATCACGGTTGGGAGTTCGATCCCCAGTCACAGCACATACAAGAATTAACCAATAGATGCATAAACTAAGTAGAAGAGCAAATCAATGTTTTGTTTTCTCTTCCTTCCTCACTCTCTAAGTCAATATTTTTAAAAAGTGAGTTGGAGATTATTTAAGCTAACTCTTATGCTTAAAACTAAAATCAAATATAAAAATATCATGCAAACTTGACATCTAAATTTTCTATTCATTTCTCCCTTGGAAAATTAGGTTTCCTTAAAAAACAAAAAAAATTTAATGTATCCAAATTTTACAAAGAGGTTTACTTCCATAACCGTTAATAAAACTACATCATTTAAAAAGAGGGGGGTGGTAAAAAGGGAGAGGAGGAGGAAGCAAGGGAGGGAGGAGTTCTAACAGACTGACCACTCCAAACACCAGAAGATGCAACAGCAAAAAAGCTACTTCTTTCACATTTTAGAGCAGTGCATAATCAAGTTTAAGAATAACACATCCATAAAAGTCCATTTCAGCTAACGGAAAATAATGGCTGCCTTCTTCACAAGAAAAATAAGTAAGGTACTCGGGGCCACACTCTACCTTATAGTCTGACCAAACTTAGGTGACTACTAACATATAAAATTCATGCGAAAGAAGCATTTCTCTGATTCTATGGGAGAAGCAAAAGAAAAGATTGACTAATAAATGAAAGGCTCCAAAAGGTCAACTTCGAACTTTTCTTTCCTAGGTAAGAAGAACATGAAGGCAGCCTTCTCTCTATGGTTGCAAAGAATGGAAGCAGCTCAGTATCAACAGTTAAGGAGCCTGTCCACCAACCAGCAACTCTGCTGAATGGTATTCCCAGGCACACAAGCCTATAACCACCAGAAAGGAGAGGTCACGTATGGAAAATCACTGAGTAGCTGTCCAGACACCCTAGAAGCTACTCCACAGCTTGTCCCACTTCCTCTGATTCTAGTCCTGAATTAAAGAGAAAGGTGGTGGAATACTACCCCTGCTGGATTCATTCACTCAAGTCATCCCCCGCAAACCTGCCTATATTATTTTGTGGAAGGCAACTTTTAATGTAAAAGCCTACAGTTCAGTATTTTAACACATGAACATAAATTTTATCACACTGAAAACGTGAAGGAGCATTATTTGTAACTGACCTCTTATGATTCTTACTGTCTGAGCAGATATCCACTTCCAAAAAGAACTAAAAAGAGAAAGGGAAAGAGATTTGAAGTAATTTTTTAAAAGAAATTCAAATTTGATCAATAACTGTTTTTGCTCAGCATAATATAAAACTAATAATGCTTGAAGTATGATTTTTCTGGTCAAATCTATTATTTAACTTGAAGCATCAAGTTCAGTTGTTTAACTATTATTTTTTTAATCTGTAAATCAAAAACACTGCACATTAAAAGACTTCATTATTTATGAAAGTATTAAACAATAATCCAAGATTATGATATCGAGTTGCATACTTGGATGAACACATTCTAACCCTATGACTCCCAATATTTCCCCAAAAAGGAGGCAGTGGGGAGAAGAAAACCACTAGCTTCTATACAACTCAGGCAGGTAACAATTATGTTTCCAAATGGCTATACCCACCCACAAAGCCAGGGAGAGGACAGATCTCCCATTGTATTAAGTCCCTAAACTCTAAGGAACCAAGGACGCTTTCGCTACTTCCCAAATCCTGGGTTTCCTTCTAGGCCCAGCAATTTAAATGTATCCAGGGTAGAAATTCTCAGCTTTGAGTATTTATAACAATAACCTGTGGAACTTTGTAAAAACATATATAGTAAGCCTAAACTCCACCCCAGGTCCACTAAAGCAGAATTGCTGCTGGAACTCCAGAGATGTGAGTATTAAGTTCCACAGTGGACTGACATAGTTCCCCTGGTCTAGGGTGGAGAAGAAAACAAGGAAAGAACTTATTACTCAGAGAGCAAAATTCAGAACTTTTAAGAGAAGACCCTGAATGAAAGTGACCAGATTGGGAACAGTGCAGGTATGTTAACTGGAAAATTGAGGTTTATGCAATTATGTAGTTTGAGCTAATATTATTCCCCACAATTGTGGTAGAGAAGGTAGGGCAGGAAGAGAAAAGAAAGGAGAAAGGAAAAAGAAGCACAGTTGATCCTTGAATGCCATAGATTTGTTTTTTGTTTTTAATTTTTATTGAATTGATTGCAGTGACACTGGTTAATAAAATTATATAGGTTTCAGATGTACAATTCTATAATATATCATCTGTATATTGTATTGTGTTCACTACCCAAAGTCAAGTCTCCTTCCATCACCAATTATCCCATTGACCCTCTTCTAGCTCCCCTCACCCCCTTTCCCTCTGGTTATCACCACACCTGTTGTCTGTCTATGAAGGTTTTCTTTTTTTGCTCACTCCCTTTACCTTTTTCACCCAGACCATCAATCCCCCTCCCCTCTGATAGTTGTCAGTCTGTTCTCTGTATCTGTGATTTTGTTTCTATTTTGTTTGCTCATTAGATTCCACATATGAGTAAAATTATATGGTATTTGTCTTTCTCTGACTGATTTATTTCACTTAGCATTAATCTCTCCAGGTACATCCATGCTGTTGCAAAAGGTAGTATTTCCTTCCTTTTTATTTCCAAGTAGTATTCCATTATGTAAATGTACCAAAGCTTTTTTTATCCACACATATGCTGATGGACACTGGGGCAGCTTCCAAATTTTGGCTATTGTAAAAAACACTTAAGTGAACATATAAGTGCACACGTTCTTTCAAATCAGTGTTTTGGGTTTCTTCAGATATAGTCCCAGAAGTGGAATTGCTGTGGCATAGGCAGTTACATATTTAATTTTTTAAAGAAACTCCATACTGTTTACATGGTGGCTACACAAATCTGCATTCCTACCAACAGTGAACAAGGATTCCCTTTTCTCCACATCCTCGCCAACACTTTTTTGTTGATTTATTGATGACAGCCATTCTGACAGGTGTGAAGTGCTATCACATTGTGGTTTTAATTTGTATTTCTCCGATGATTAGTGATGTTGAGCATCTCAGCATATGTTTATTGGCCATCTGCAAATCCCCTCTGGAGAAGTGTCTATTTAGGTCCTTCGCCCATTTTTTAATTGGATTGTTTTGGGTTTTCTGGTGTTGAGTTGTGTAAGTTCTTTATAGATTTTAGGCATAACCCCTTATCAGGTGTATCACTGGCAAGTATGCTCTCCCATTCATGTTGTTGAACAGTTTCCTTTGCTCTGCAAAAAACTTTTTAGTTTGATGTAGTCCTATTTGTTTATTTTTCCTTTTTGTTTCCCTTGCCTGAGGAAATGTATCAGAAAAAAACATTACTATGAGATTTTACTGCCTGTGTTTTCTTTCAGAAATTTTTTGTTATTTATTTTTACTGTTGTTCAATTACACTTGTCCCAATTTCCCTCCCACATTGCTCTCCTCTGCCCCACCCACTCCCTTACAGTTTCAAGTCTAACATTTAAGTCTTTAATGCATTTCGAGTTTATTCTTGTATATGGTGTAAGAAGGTGGTCTAGTTTCATTTTTCGTACAAACTTGTCCAATTTTCCAAAACCATTTACTGAATGTACTATCTTTACCCCCATTGTATTGTATGTTCTTACCTCCTTTGTCAAATTAATTGACCATAAGGGTGTGGATTTATTTTTGGGCTCTCTAATCCATTCCATTGATCTATATGTCTGCTTTCATGCCAGTACCATGCTGTTTTGATTACTATGGCCTCCAGTTTTGTTCTTCTTTCTCAGGATCACCGTGGCTATTCAGGGTCTTTTGTGGTTCCCTATAAATTTTTGGAATATTTGTTCTAGTCCTATGAAATACACCATTGGTATCTTTTTTCTTTTTTGCATTTTATTTATTTATTTTTAGAGAGAGGGGAAGGGAGGGAGAGAGAAAGGGAGTAAAACATCAATGTGTGGTTGCCTCTAGTGCATCCCTTACTGGGGACCTGGCCCGCAACCCAGGCATGTGCCCTGACTGGGAATCAAACCAGCAATGCTTTGGTTCACAGGCCCACGCTGAATCCACTGAGTTACACCAGCCAGGGCTCACCAATGGTATCTTGACAGGAATTGCGTTGAATCTATAGATTGCTTTAGGTAGTACAGACATTTTTTTTTAAATCCTCACCAGAGGATATGCTTATTGATTTCGGGGAGACAGGAAGGGGGAGAGAAGAAGAGGAGGAGAGAGAGAGAGGGAGAGATGAAAGAGAAACATCGCTCCGCTCCGTTGCCTCCCACATGTGCCCCAACTGGGGATCGAACCTGCAACCTTTTGTTGTATGAGACGGTGCTCCAACCAACTGAGCTACCCAACCAGGGCAGTATAGACATTTTAATGATGTTACTTTTTCCTCTATATGAATGAACATGGTATATGCTTCCACTTATTCGTGCCTTCTTCAATTTCTTTCTTCAGTATCCTATAATTTTCTGAGTACAGGTCTTCTACCTCCTTGGTTGAATTTATTCTAAGGTATTTTTTAATGTAATTATAAATGGCATTGTTTTCTTAGTTTCCCTTTCTAATAGTTCATCATTGGTGTATAAAAATGTAACTGATTTCTGGATATTTATTTTGTATCCTGCTACTTTACTGAATTCACTTATCAGTTCTGGCACTCTTTTAGTGAAATCTTTAGGGTTCTGTCTATATATTATCATGTCATTTGCAAATAATGACAGTCTTACTTCTTTTCAATTTGGGATGCCTTTTATTTCTTCTTTTTGTATGATTGCTGTGGCTAGGACTTCTAGTACTATGTTGAATAAGAATTGTAAAAGGAGACATTCTGTCTAGTTTCTAATCTTAAGAAAAATGCTTTTAGTTTTTGCCCATGAACACCACGTATTTGAATGGCACGGGTCCACCTATGTACAGACATTTTTTTCAGTGAATACTGTAAATGTATTTTCTCTAATTTATTGTAAGAACACATAAATATGTGCTGACTGGTTATGTCATTGGTAACTTCTAGTCAACAGTAGGCCATCATTAGTTAAGTTTTGGGGAAGTCAAATGATATACATGGATTTGACTGCACAGTAGGTTGATACCCCTAACCCCCACATTGTTCAAGAGTCAACAGTAATTTGAATCAGATGAACCCAAAGGTGCAACGGACCTGAGGTCAAAGCCTAAGACCCAAGACCAAACTCTGACACTGACAAGTACTGGCAGTATAACCTTGGACAAGTTATCTGGGAAATTAAGATGTATGCAATTGTGTAGTTTGAGCTAATATTATTCCCCACAATTGTGGTAGAGAAGGTGGGGTGGGGAGAGAAAAGAAAGGAGAAAGGAAAAAGAA
>PVKM010040641.1:0-13389 GCA_004027735.1 Carollia perspicillata
CTAATAGAATAGAGAACTACGTGCATAAAAAATACACTTTAGAAATTCATCTCACTACATAATTACTTTCAAGACAGGAAAAAGGTGTCCAAAAATAAAGTTGGTCATAGTCTCTTTGTTCTCTGAGCCTTAGTCACGGCTAGTCCAAGTCTGCTTCTGAAGTGTTCATTTTGAACATTTTGGAGACCAAGGAGAACTTTTCACCATTTATTTTTAAATGTGTTGGCAGAACAGGTTTTCCATATTTTCGAAATAAATCAAACTCCAAGGCAGAGACAGTTAACAAAGGAACCCAAACCCCGGCTGTGCACACATACTCTTTCCCCGCCACATGTGGATTGGCTGGATAAAAACAATGCTTCTCTTGGCTTTTCTTTAATCTGCTGACTACACCCACAAAGGCACTTTGGCAGTGCTCTTTATGTTTTCATTTGTTTTTCTTGCACAGAGCAATAAACAGGGTGCCAGCACCACAAGCCACAGCCTCCAGGGCACTGAAGGCAATCAAACAATTGAATGAGGAGACTGGAATACACTGTGCTGCCCCAGGCCTGGCTGAAACTCACCAGTGACTTAAAAAATAAATGGCTTCCTTCCCATTTTTTTGTTCAATTTATGATTTTTGAAGGGAGGAAATGGATGAGCCTTGTATTTCATGCAGTAAAGTGCAAACTTCCAGAACTATGGCTTACTGAATTCATACATGCCTCACCGAATCCTCCCACCACGTGTGACCCCTTTGTGATAACACAGGCGTATTACCTCTGGGTTATACAAACAGAACGTGCATCTTCTCAAAGCTGTATGTTCCCAACTTGACTGATTCATTTAGCATTAGCCTGCGTTTGCACTTTGCTGCTAGACTCAGATGCTAAATATCTATAAGGGGTCTGTCCAGGAGGTATCCAGCCACATGACATAAAAAATAGAGACATTTACTGAAGAAGATGCAAGAAACATTGTACATAGGATAATGATGCTTCAGTCCCCTTCAAAGTAGGCACCTTGGGACCTCGCACAGTTCTCCCAATAGCAATAAGCTGTCTCGTCTTGTTTTCCTGAATCTCACCGATAGTCTGAAATCTCTCCCCTTTCAAAGGTGATTTTAGTTTATGGAAATGTCAGAAGTCACAGGGAGCCCAATCTGGACCGAAGTGGGGATGAGTCACCTGGGTGATTTGATATCAAATCACAACTGGTGACTGGGTGTTTCACCGAGAAACCCTGCATGAGACATGATGCATGAGCAGGCTCGTTGTTGTGATGAAGCTGCCAATCACTAGTTGCTCGTAGCTGTGGCTTTCTGAATCACCCAAATAGTTTCCATGGGGGAATATTCCAGTTTAATTAATACAAAATTTGATGTAGAATTTGTTGCTCTATTTGCTCAGTCATATTATTATTATTATTATTATTATTATTATTATTATTATTATATTGTTGTTCAAGTACAGTTATCTGAATTTACCCCTCACCACTCCACCCCAATCCCAGCCACCCCTCCCTCCCTCCCCTGCTTCCACCCCACACCCTTGGTTTTGTCCATGTGTCCTTTATACTTGTTCCTGAAAGGCCTTACCCCCATTATCCCCTCCCACCTCCCCTCTGGTTACTGTCAATTGTTCTTAATTTCAATGTTACAAGTTATATTTTGCTTGCATGTTTGTTTTTTTATTAGATTCCACCTAAATGTGAGATCATATGGTATTTTTCAATCACCACCTGGCTTATTTCATTTAGCATAATGCTCTCCAGTTCCATCCATGCTGTTGCAAATGGTAAGAGCTCCTTCTTTCTTTCTGCTGAATAGTATTCCATTGTGTAAATGTACCATAGTTTTTAGATCCACTCATTTATTGATGGGCACTTAGCTTGCTTCCAGCACTTGGCTATTGTAAATTGTACTGCTGTAAACATTGGGGTGCATAGGTTCTTTTGGATTGGTGTTTCGGGGTTCTTAGGATATAGTCCCAGCAGAGAAATTGCTGGGTCAAAAGGAATTTCCATTTTAGTTTTCTGAGGAAATTCCATACTGACTTTACCAGTCTGCATTCCCACCAACAGTACACTAGGGTTCTCTTTTCTCCACAACCTCTCCAGCACTTATTGTTTGTTGATTTGTTTATGATGGCCATCCTCACTGTGTGAAGTGGTATCTCATTGTGGTTTTAATTTGTATCTCTCTGATTGCTACCAATGCTGAGCATCTTTTCATGTATCTTTGGACCTTTTGTATGTCCTCCTTGGAGAAGTGTCTGTTCAGGTCCTTTTCCCACTTTTTAATTGGGCTGTTTGTCTTCCTGGAGTGGAGTCGTGTATCACTCAGTCATTTTGAATGTGATGGCCACACAGTACACATGCTCATTCAATGGTGTCTACTGCCCCTACTGACTAGTACAGTGAAGTCATCATTGTTCACACATGTGCATTCTCGTCCCCTCTCCTTGGCTGCCAGGTTACATTGATGTTGCACAAACCGTTCTCATTATATTAACAATGGCTGGGCTTTTTCTAGAGAGGCCTCATATGTACAAGTGTGTGTGTGTAATGCACCCAGATGGCACTTTGACCATGTATTAGTTTAAAATAAGAAAAACTATATAAACAGCAAGCAACTTAAAGATGTTTCCTAAAAATAAATCCACACAATAAAAAGCATTAGTGAATAGTTTAATACTAAAGGTGAAATATGGATTTAATAATATGAATATATTACATATACTTACATAAATTGTATTAATATGTAGTGACATAGTACATGTATAAATTATTTAGAGGCTGTTAATCAACCTTATCTTTTGGACTATGGTTATGTCTGGAGATACTTTTCCACAAGTGTCTTGCCTTTCTACACATCTCACAAACAAGAGGAACTCACAGCTTTTTGCTCCAGATTAACTTTTCAAGGATAATCATATAGCTAAAGCCTTGGAAAATGAAAATAGTGTCTCCCTCTGTAACAGAGGCCAGGTTTGCTTACTGTCCAGAGTAATCCAGTTAACATCTTCCTCTGTAGCAAAGGCTGGAGAGGTTTGCTTCTCCCTAAGCACAGGGCTTCATAGCTGTGGCACAAGCTTGTTTCCTTTACAGCATCCACCCGGGCCCTCAGCTCTGCCCCTTTGGGACTCGCAGGGTGAGGAGAACTGACACAAAGAAACTCATATTGCTTGATGCACCCTGAGTAATAAAAGTGCTGTGTTTCGGACCCAGGAGTCTCCTGTCTTATGCCAGCATCCATGAATTTGTGGCAGACTAACTTGTTAGCTTGCAGGTAAGTTAAAATCTCACTCTTTACAGCTCTTAGTAAATGCAAGTAAGCGAATAAGACTCCAAGAAGTAACACACCATTTACAATAAGCAGCGGTATCAGTGACATTTAGGATTTTATAACTGAAAGGAACTGTTAGATCTTCTAGCTCCCAGTTCAGTGTTCTTATTCTACAGGTAAAGTAGCATATACCAGAGAGGTAAGTAAAACTGTTAAAAGTAATGTTGGGAACCACCCTGCCAGGTTACATTGAGTGGTTTCAGTAGCTGTAACCCCTCATGGTAAGTGTGGGGGGCTCCGCCCGCAGGGCACCCCTCCCGCCCCTGGCCGCCACAGATGAGAATAAGTCTACCGAGACATGATCTGCTTGGGGAGGAAAGGTGGCTAATCTCTCAGAGGAGAAGGGCCAAGAGTCTTTTCCTCAATGAGCTTTTACTGGGTTCATTTTGCACAGGAATACATGTAAAGCTCATTAATCATTGTCAGGCAACAAAAATTAAAGAATAGATAACATACGAAGAACTACTCGGGCTTATTCTGAGTCACAGTCTATTAGCTAAAGGGCTACAAAACTTTGGGAAACAAACTCATTTCCTGCTCAGACCCTTATCATTTAATTGAGAACATTCTTTAACAAAGCAGGTTTCACAGGATTTTGTGTATTCTTAGGCCTGATTGCCCCATGGGAACCCACCCTTTCCAGCACAGGGCTGTACCACTCTCTGTCATTGTTTCAGGCTTAAGTCAGGCAAGGGAAGTAAGGCAGCCTTAGCCACGGTGGGGTTACAGCTTTTAAAACCAGGCAGGGTGGTTCCCAACAGCTAAGGCTAAGTACAAAGATCTTGGTACCATAAGCCACTAAGGAGACAAAGCGTATCCTCCCAGCAGGGGCACAGTATCCGTCCCCTTATTTTACCCTGCTTGGCCCCAGCAGATGAGTAGTTAGCCAATGACCAGTAGGATTCCTCAATGGAATGATGACCTAAGACAGGCACAGTCATGAAGGGGCCATCAGGAAAGGATTTAAGGGACAATAGAAAAGGGGTGATAGACCCTCCCCCCTTGGTTTTGTTATAGCCTGAGTCCTTATTCTATCTGTAAAAAGTCTCATAATCTCTTGGCTGTTCGAATCCCCCACATGACAAGCCTGAAACAATGCCAGAGGTGGGTGTGGCCCTGTGCTGGGAAGGGTGGTTGCCCAAGGCAATCAGGCCCAAAAAAAGAATGCATAAAATCCTGTGAAACCTGCTTTGCTAAGAATACCCTCAAATTAAATGCTAAGGGTTCAAGCATAAAATGAGTTTGTTTTCCAAAGTTCTGTGGCCCTTTGGCTATCTGACCCTAACTCAGAATAAACTCTCATAGTTCTTCGAATGTTACCTGTTGTTTGATCATTACTGCCTGACGATGATTAATGAGCTTTGCCTTTATTCCTGTGCAAAATGAACCCAATAAAAGCCCATTGAGGAATATGCTCAAGGCCCTTCTCTTCTGAGAGATTAGCCACCTTTCCTCCCCAAGCAGATCATGTCTTGGTAGACTTACTCTCATCCGTGGAGGCTGAGAAGAGGGGGTCTCTGCCCCCCACCTACAAAGTAACAAATTTATAAGCACCAAGAACACTGTCATATTTATTTTACTCCACCCCATGGGGTTAAATCACTGTCGTTTAACATGCAAAGGTTAAAAACAATGAATAAAAAATTGCATATGAATATCTTAGAACACTAGGCATTGAAATACGTTTGTGTAATCACTTATTTTGGAGGTTTAGTATTTTTGCAGGTTCCTTGCCCATATGCATGAATACTCACACACAACATTCTTTGATGCCTGTAAAATCTTCTTTAATTGGTGATCTGGCCTACAAAGAACCAAATCTGATAGCCACTGGACTAACAAAATATGGTGAGATGCAGAATTAACAAGAACTCCTTTCATGTATTAGACACTTCGTGTTTACATTTCTTTACTTTCAGGCTCATTTACTAACGCATTCTAATTTTAAATTCTAAATATGGTTCTCTTTAATAGTTCTGTTACCGTGTATTTCCAATTTTTTAATAAGAATTGGCAAGGTAATTCAATTGTCCAGGCCTTTCCCTGAGTCAGTAACTACAAGAGCATTTCCTAATTATACCCAATGAATGTGGAACTAATTACCTACAACTATTCCGACTCAGCTTATTTGTATTGAAATCCTGATTGCAGATTCAAATTTGCTGATTCAGCTTCTATTCTTAATTACTCAAATTTTGTAACTTCACTAGCTTTTTGCCTTATTATCGTTTTTAAAATAAACTCAGGACAAATTACCTAATTAATGTGAATAAGTGTGAATAGGTTTATCCGTCTAGTGTCTGAGGGAAGGCAACTGGCCTTTAAGGGGACCCAGTGCACTAACTATTTATTTGAAATACATAGAAGACCGAACAATTCTATGAGGTTATTTACTGCTGGCAAAGTCGAGGTTTGAGAGAGAAAACGAGACCAAATATCTGAATACCCCTGTTTTTAGTAAGGAGAGGCAATGACAGACTTGAGTGCAATGTTCATTTTCTCACAGTAGAGTATATTAAAACACATTAGACCATTGATTTATATATTTATTTTTTTTTCTTTCCAAGTACCCAAAGAATATTTTTTAACATTGTGGATGTGCTGGGCCCCAAAGAAAATCTCAATTTCCAAAAGTAGAAATCTGAGCATACCTTTGAAGATCTCAATACATGAAAGAGCTAGAAACTAACAATGAAAAGATAGCAACGAACATCAATAACGACATAATAACGACAGTGAAAACTCTTAGAAATTTTAACAGTGCTCTTCTAAATAAATCTTGGTTCAAAAAATTCAGAGATATCTAGACATTAGAAACATTGAGAACACTATCGTATCCTCGAGGATGCATACAAGACAGAATTCAGATGAAGATTTTAGGGTCAAATGCTATTAAAGAGAAAGCTTGAAATTAAACTGGATTGGAGAACTGAACTTAAGCCAAGGGGAGAAAAAGTAAAGCAAACCACAGTATGTAGTGAAGAGTTGGAATTAAGAAAACACAAAAATTGGCAAACCTGGTCAATTACTCGTTAGGAAATGTAACACTTTAAAAATCCCAGGAACAAAAGCAGAAATTCCTGTAAATAAATTTAATATGTAGAAAAGGGCTTTAATAGAGAAAAAGTTAATGCTATTGAGGGATGTAATAGACTTGAATAAATGAAGACCTTACATGTTTATTGGCTAGGGACACGAGGTATGATACAGAACTCAATTGTCCCTCAATTATACCTCAATTTAGCGCACAGATGGCAAACACAAGGCCCACGGGCCAAATCCGGCCCTCCACCTTGTTTCATCTGGCCTGGCACCTTGTTTCCACCCAGCGGCAGTGCCAAGCTCTCGCTTAACTGTTAAGGAGCAGTTACATTTATCCAGTCCTGAAATTACATTCGGCCCTTTAAAGGCAACTGCGAGGCTGATGTAGCCCCTGGTGAAAATGAGTTTGACACCCGGATTAAGAGCAATTCTATCAAAATCTCCGAAATGTTTTTTAGCGTGACCAAAGTGATTTGTAAGTATATCCAGATGACTATATGAAAGAGGTGAGCCAATACAATTCTGAAAGTACATAATAAAGGGTATTTCAACTAGATCTCAAATCTTACCATAAAGCTATGTTTATTTTTCTATGACTATTTAACATTACCAAAAATGACGCAACAATATCCATTCAGTAGTTTACAGCTGTCAGTCAGAAGTCTGGCAGGTGTGGGTGGGTTCTCTGCTGAAGATTTTACAAGACTGAAATCCAGGTGTTGGCTGGATGAGTTCCCATCTAGAGGGTCTATCTAGGGCAGGGGTGTCAAACTCACTGGGGGCCACATCAGCCTCGAGGTTGCCTTCAAAGGGCTGAATGTAATTTTAGGACTGTATAATGTAACTACTCCTTAACAGTTAAGCGAGAGCTCGGCGCTGCTGCAGGATAAAAACAATTGTGCTGGGCCAGATAAAACAAGGTGGAGGGCTGCATTTGGCCCGTGGGCCCTGTGTTTGCCACCTGCGGTCTAGGGGCAATCTGCTTCTGCCTGATCACTGGCAGAGCTCAGTCCCTTGAGGATGTAGGACTGAGGTTGCAGTTTTCCTACTGGCTGTTGGCCCGGGGTAGCCCGCAGCCTCTGATTCTTGACACTTCATTCCTCATCTTCCATCAGGGACTCTTCCTCCAGGGACCTGCTTCTCATGCTGCAAATCTCTCTTCTTCTGCCAGTGGATGGAGAAAACTCTATGACTTGAAAGGGCTCATGTACGTCGAGTACAGCGTAGGGAATAGTCAATAATATCATAGACATTGTGTGTTGTGCCAGATGGGTATGTGAATTATCAGGGAGGGAGGGGATCACTTTGTAAAGTATATGATTGGCTAACCATTATGCTGTACACCTGAAACTAATATAAAATAGTATTGAAAGCCAACTCTAATTGAAAAATATAATTTAAAAAATTACCTAATACATCATAGAGCTCACGTGATTAAGGTTTGGGCCACCCAAATAATTTCTTTCTTAAAGCCAAATGTGCCATGTAATTATAATATAAAAAAACATTATGGAGACAAAGTTTATTATCTTCAGGTGTAAGAAAGGTGGGCTATCTCAGGGGCCATGTGAGAATTCTGCCTACCGCCCTGGAGTAACAAACAGTGTGGCCCTACACCAAAGGGCATGAGCGCATTGCAACAAAAGTGGGACTATTTACAGCACGTGCAACGTAGTGTGAGCGAAGACAGGTCTTCAAGTCTATAGGGAAGATATAGCTTTAGTTGGTTGTTTGGGGACACATGAACATCAATTTGGGGAAAAAACAAATTCCTACATTAAACTATATACCAACTCCAAATGGATTAAAATTTTGAAAGTAAAATGATAAAAGTACTGCAAGAAAATATGAGTATCTTATGATCTTGGGATAGAAGTCTTTATAAGAAACACAATGTCTGAGATAAAACTCAAACAGAAGGGATCATTGATTACATAAAAATAATAGCTGAACAGCAAATGAGAAAGCTAAAATATAAATGACAAATTACAAAAATTATTTGAACATATATAGAAAAAAACATCATCGTCCTAAATACATAGAGGGCTCTTTTAAACAAAGAGAAATAAATGGAAAAACACAAGACATGAAGAGAAATTCTTAACCAATGTATAGACAATACACTAGTGGTTCAAGCTCACTAAAAACTAAATCAACATAAAAACAACACATCATATTTTTCCCTATCAGATGGTCAAAAATTAAAATGACCTGTAATTTCCAGGTTAGCAACACTGCCGGCCATACATTGCTGATAGGATTGTAAACTGGTACAAATGTCCTGGGGAACAATCTGACCACCCATATCAAAAAGTAAAAACCCTTCCCCCGCCTTATCCTCTCCCACCTCCCCTCTGGTTACTGTCAGATTGTTCTTAATTTCAATGTCTCTGGTTATATTTTGCTTGCTTTTTTGTTTTGTTGATTAGGTTCCACTTAAAGGTGAGATCATATGGTATTTGTCCTTCACCTCCTGGCTTATTTCACTTAGCATAATGTTCTCCAGTTCCATCCGTGCTGTTGCAAAGGGTAGGAGCTCCTGCTTTCTTTCTGCTGAATAGTATTCCATTGTGTAAATGTACCATAGTTTTTTGATCCATTCATTTACTGATGGGCACTTGGGTTGCTTCCAGCATTTGGCTATTGTAAGTTGTGCTGTTGTGAACACTGGGGTGCATAGGTTCTTTTGGATTAGTGTTTCAGGGTTCTTAAGATATAATCCCAGCAGTGGAATTGCCGGATCTATGGGTAGTTCTTTTTAGTTTTGAGGAATTTGCTCAAAAAGTAAAATTATTCCCTTTCACAAAGTTCTACTTCTGGGACTTTTATCAAGTAAGGATGTCTGTATGTGTATGTTCAATGTGCATGTTTAATAAGAGAGAAAATATGAACCCAAATATTCACCATTAAGAAGTGAAACAAATTACACACCGAAATTCTGCCAACATTAGAAATCAAAATATCTTTATATATTCACATGGAAAATAATCTATATCAGATAAAAGTATGCCCAAAGACTGAGTAATTTGACTGCATTTATATTTTAAAATATCTTAAAGTCAATTTGAAAACTAAACTCTAAAGCTACACGTGAAACTGACAATAGTACTTATTTCTGGGATGTAGAATGTTACATGGATGTGTGCATGTCAGGAGGGTGGGGAGATATGTTAGCATTTCAAACTTTAAAAAATGAATATATATTAATGTTGCAACACAATAGGTCTTCTTTGTGGATGAAAACTACCCAAAGATGATCCTTGTAGTGACTGTGTTGTATAAAGCAAGTGAGACTCAATTTCAACCATTTGGAAGTTAGTTCTAAGTTATCACTAACACACCGATGGGATATAAATACCGTATTTTTAGGACTATAAGATGCACCTAGGTTTTAGAGGAAAATAGGAAAAATTTTTTGAAGCAAAAAATGCGGTAGAATATTTAATAACCTGTGATGCCACTTCACCGCTGCCCTCCCCGCCACAGCAAGCCAAGTAAGCTACATTTGGACTATAAGACGCACCCCCCAAATGTGAGGGGGAGTGCATCTTATAGTCTGAAAAATACGGTACTTGAAACTAGCATCATCTGTAGGTAAAACACTTAAGACTTAATGAAGCAACGTGTGAAAAGTTAGTATCGCATCAGAGGCAAAGTGGTACCATTTGAAGCTGTGCTTTTTGTTTTATCAGTTAAAAGTAGCTGCTGATGCTTTCACGGCTCAGCAGTGAGAGACTGTCAAGGCGCAGCTCCAGCTCTCAGAAAATTTATTGGTCAAGACATACTTCTCTTGATCAGTATGGGATCAGCTTGTAAAATAGGTAAACAGTTTCAAACAACAATGCAGAGTGCTACAAGTTTTTAAAAGCCATGAAGACAATTATGATTACAAAGCAAGCCCACTCAGCCCACTTCAGTCTGGAAACACTTTATGTAGAAGGTAGTGTCTGAGAGTTTTCTGAACTGGGTACTTCTCGGGCCCTTGCTGGGTGCTCCTCCACCGCCTTCCCTTCTCCCCCGGTGAAAACACTCTCACATTACCCTTTGCCTCCACCCGCAAAACTGGCAGTTTTTGACTGTGTCTACACTTAGTTCATGCCTTTCAAACTGATCCTTAACACTTTGTTTTGTATCTCATGGAAAAAATTCTAAGTGCTTTGAGAGTTGAAACCGTTTAAATCATCTATTTGTTCCAAATGATTCATGAGGTGCCTTGAAAGTTGGTGGCTGATGGGAATTACAGCAAAGGTAAGCAGTCTGGTATCGGCCAGGAGTTTTATGAGTGAATATTGAGATAAAAAGATAAAACCTAGGTTAGCACAGCAGGTGACGAATGTTTTGAAAAATACCTGGAGGCTATCACCGGCAGTTTTGTATCAGATAAAAACAATAGTCACTGTATTCTAGGCAAAGCAAATGCCAGATCTGCTTTTTAAAGCTAATCATTGTGAAAAAGCACGAATATAGTTTCAAGTTAAGTGTTTTTTTCCTTCAAAAAGGCAAATTATTTAAATTGTATAGAACATGAATGACTGAAGCACCAACTGAAAAGATACAAACACCACGTGGAAATTTCCTTTCATTGATAAGCCACAATATATTTTTCCATGAATAGCATAAATTTGTAGCTTCCTTGGTTCTTAGGAAGGGAAAACTGTTTCACTAAAAATTAATTTTCTATGTTGTCAGACATGATTACAATGATGTATTCAAATCTTGAAAATTTAAAGAAGCATCGATGAACATTTTCTGGGTGTGCCATAGTAAAATAAACCCTGAGACTACAGCTTGTTTTCAACTGTGTCCAACTCATCCTCTCTTTAAACCAGTGCTGTCCAGAAGAAAGATAACATGAGCCTCACATGCAATTTTAAATCTTTTAGCAAAAAAAAAAAACCTGAAAAAAACAATTTTAACATTTTAGTTAACCCACCATAACAAAAATGGTATAATTTCACCAATATATAAAACTGAGATATTTATATTCTTTCTTTGTACATCTGGTGTGTATTTTATACTGACCCCACATCTCAATTTGGAGTACTCACATTTCAAGGGCCCAATACACACCTGAAACTAAATTGTACGGAAAGACAGCGGCCTGTATCTTTGCACTGTTTATCTACTTGTAGGCAAAGACTGTATTCTACCATTAGACATTTTTTTATCTTTTTACTTTCAAAGTGTGTTTATTTAGGGGAAAAGTGATTATAGAAAAATACTTGAAACAATTTGCCAATGAAGTTGCAGATTCTACCAATAATCCACAGCATCTTAGATTTTTGAGTGTGTAGTTACATAATGTAAACAAATCCAGAATGTTTTAAATAAATTATATCAGAGATATTCAATACTTACTTTAACTTTCCATAAAAGCTTTATAAAAATCACATTTTGATTATTTACCTTTACGTTTTTATCTGATTGTATCTCGTATACTATAATCCAAACACAAGAGGCAGATTATCTTCTGAGAGATGCAAGAGTTGTTCACGAATGCCCTGGAACAGTGAAACCAGCAATTTTTATATATGCACTCATGTGCATATATACGCACTTCAAAAAGCAAAGCATCATTTCTTTATCCATTAACTTAAGGCTAAGAATGGAGACCACCAAACACTGGTGGAGTACCAGAAGGCCCGAAGGCACTTGAAAAGGATTACTGGCCGTGAGACAAGAGGCCTGGTATGGGATAGGGTCCTGCAGGCGCAGGGTATGGTGCTGGTGGTCCCCAGGCTCCTGGTGGAACAGTGCTCCATGGAACGGGCAGTGCTGCTGCTGGTGCTTAGGGAGGAAGAGGTGCAGGATATGGCCCTGGAGATGGATGTGGCATATTAAGGGTAGGAGGCTGCCCTCCCATTCCTGGTGCCCAAGGTCCAGAAGACATGGATCCCCATGGACCTGACAGACCAGCTGCAGCTGGATCAGTGGGTGCACCATAAGGTCGTGGAAGCTCTGGAAAGGGCATATCTGGTGTAGGACATGGCTCTGTGGGGCCAGGACCTGGCACAGCTGGGCTGGATAAGGACCACCAGGTGTGGGGCATGATGGTCTAGGAGGAGGAAACGGTGCTGGGGGTCCTAGAAGCGGTCCAGTGGGAGGCACCGAGGGACACATTCCCGTTGGTGCTGGTCCAGAAGGCACAGTGGAGGGTGTTGCACTTGGTGGGAGTCCAGATGGCACAGAAGGTAGAGCATGTGGGCTATGCCAAGGGCTGGAACCTGGCCAGCCTTGAGGAGGTCGGCCAGGTTTAGTACTGCTCACAGCAGAGGGTCTGGCAGTGGAGTGGTCAGGTAGCGCATCTGCCAACGAAAGTTTATCATTTTTCCAGCAAGATCTGAGCCCATAGCAATGTCTAGAAGCAGTGATGGACCCGAGGAAACCAAGGGCTGAAGAACCAAGAGCAGCCTGGCTGAGAGCGGCCGAGACGACGGCACCAGCAGCAGAAGCAGCAGCACCGGCACCAACAGCACACTCTACCATTATAAATTTAGATCAAGATATACTACTAGCAGAATTTACACATTAACAGAAATTAAACAACGTAAGACCAGTACTGTTTCTGATACTATATCCATTGCAACAACACTGGCTGCTATTTGTAGTTCTATTCAACCATTCATTCATTCAAGATACTAACACAACAGTGAGTGAACAATCTTCTTGGTAGCACTAGCACAATTGCTAATTTTCTTACCTTTCCTGTGTGTATGTGCACCTGCTGTTTCTCTCTGACATGCCACGAGGGAAGGAACTGCACCTACTCTGCCACTCACTACAGCCCTGGACCTTAGTAGAATGCGTTGCACAGAGACGGTCAAATACCTGTTACAGGAGTGACAATACTGCCCGTGTTGATCATCGGCCTGAACCAGCTAATCATTTCATTGCTCAGTCCTCCAGCAGTTAAGGCGCGTTTGACATTTTCTCAGTGGAAGCAGTGAACAACTGTTTTCTCTTCAGACCACTTTCCAGCAGCATAACCCAACTATTAAGAAGTATTTGGGAAATTCCCC
>PVKM010040642.1:0-13389 GCA_004027735.1 Carollia perspicillata
GAGGGTCACAGCGACAAAGTATATAAAGTACCCGGTTCCAGATTTGACACATCCATGGAAAATCACCCTCATTTCACCCTTGGTTACTTTTTTGCCTGGTTGCCCTGCTGAGGTCTGATAGAGGCACTCACTTCCACTCCAGTCTCGCCCCCATTCTCCATGGAGTTTCTTCTTCCTTCCTCCCAAGCTCCTCTCCTCCTCTATTCCCTTGGTCACTCAGGGCGTCCTTGACTGTTTCCACCGTATCGCCAAGACCCAACTATCCTGCATTTTTTTCCAAAGAAACCCTCAAGGCCTGACATTTCAGAAGCAGCCTCCTCCAGCTCTCCTTGAGTTCCTAGCAGAGAAGAAATGGGACACCAGGCTTCTGTTTCCTGCTTGGGACTCTCTCCATCCTCCGTGATGTCCCAACTTTCCTTGGCCTCCTTGTCTCTTCCCATCTTCTACAGCCTATCAGCCTACACCCAGGAGAGTTTTCAGGGGCCAGGAATGCTTACTATTAGAGACCCTATCACACATCACCAAAACGCTAAAATGTTTCATCTGATGCCCGCAACCAGTAAAAAAGTCTTGTGTGACTTTATAAAGATTGGATTACCTCACCAGTCAACCTAAAGTTACATTTTAGAGAATTTAAACATTGATTAATTTCCATACTTTAGTTTGTTTCCACATTTTGGAATAAATTGATTATTTTTTTTTCCTATAGCAAATACAATTGTAGGCCCTTGAAAAGCATGCCTACCTTTGGTGCTTTCTACATTGAAAGTTTTCTTTGCTTTTTTTGTCCATTGGTGAGTTTTCCTCCTTTCCTTTCCCTGTTTGCGGACGATAGTCGATGATCAGTCCAGAGTCTGTAAAACATCGGGAAATGGCTGTGTGTTTGCTGGGCGATATCACGTGTATGTAATGCTGTTGACTTGCACACACGATCTCACGCACTTGCGCCCATATTTGTCCCACAGTGTGACAATCAGCTCGCACATTTCCTATGTACATCGTGGACGGCAAAGGGCTTTCACCTGTATTATCCATTTGTTCTCATCGGCTCTCACAGTGACCCAGGGCCAGCTGAGCACAATACATATTACATTACAGTCAGTCTCGATTTTACCAGTGAGAATCCAAAGTTTAAGAAGGTGAAGTGACTCATGCAAAGTTACAGTGTGACAGAGGCAGGATAAAAAGCCACGTCTTTCTGGGGATCGTGTGCGCCATGCTGTTTTCGGGTCTTTAGTTAGCCCTGAGGAAGGATTACTCCTGGAAAAGGAAATTAAGCAAGCCTTGAGTCATTGGGTTAGGTTTAGCGCGTGCGTGCTCTCTCTGTGATATAATAGACCTCTAGCCTTGAATTTTCCCTATTTGCCTTACAAACAATAGGATTGAATTAATTTGTTCAACAAATATAGTACTTTTTTAGTGATGGGTACTGTTTCAGGTGCTGGGAATATAGAAGGGAACAAAAAAGACAGTGTCCTTGCCTCATGGAGCTCACAGTCTAGGTATAATCAATAAATAATGAACCAACCAGTCGATATACAGTATGCCAGACATTGGTTAGTGATGAGGAAAAGAGTACAGCAGGAGGAGGGCGTAGGGAAGTGGGGGAGGGTCTGCTATTTCATTTAGAGTGGTCAACGAAGTCCTCAACTGTAGGGTGGCATTTGAGAAGAGACTTTGAAGAAGTGAGAAAGTGTGTCATGTGGACAGGGGCCGAGGCAAGCATGTGCAAAGGCCCCGAGGCAGCTGCACGTTTGGCATGCCTGAGAAATAGTAAGGAAACCAAGCTGGCTGGAGAAGAGTGAGCAGAATGGGATGGAGGGAGAGAGTTATGACAGGAAATGAGCTTGAAAGGATCCTGGCGAGCAGAAGTGGCAGGGGGGTGGGGGTGAGTAGGGGGGAGAGTGGGGGGGCAGTTAGAAAAGACCCCACAGGACCTTATATGTAAGGGCTTTGGCTCTAATTCTGAGAGCAACAGGGGTCCTCTGATGGCTTTGAACAGAGGAAATTGTGATCTAACCCATGTAGATAGAGGGTTTATGATGGACCGATTTGCCCTCTGTTATGACATTCCTGGAGAGTGATATTTCCACCTGGAACAAGAGCCTCAGTCCTGCTTTGAGAGACGACCATGGGGGTCTTTCTGTTCAAGTACGATCCAGTACTGTGGTGAAGTTGAATTTTAGTAATTCCTTTATTCATTTGAATCAGCAGCTGCACTCCACCCAAGTGTCAAGAACTACCCTGGGCCTTGAGGTTGATTCAGGAGTGAGTAACACAAACTTATCTTCGGGAGCTCCCTTTCGGAAAGAAATACAGAGAGCAAACCAACAAACATATATGAGATTCCAGATAATGAGAAGGGCTAGGAAAAAAATAAAACAGACGGAGATGCAATGATAATGCCTTGTAGGGGCTACTTTAGATTCCAGTCATATTTTGAAATGTTGGACTTAGGCTAAAATGTTACACGGGCAGAGCAATTCACAGTTTACAAATTCAAAGAGGCTGGCAAGAAAAGTATTATTCTGACTTTTACATGAGAAACTGAGGTTCAGTGAGATTTAGCCATATGCCCAAAGCCCTAGTAAATGACAGATTTGGGGTCTGATTCCAAGTTTTCTCTAATTCTCAGCACTGAAGTTTTTCTCACAATATGCACCACCATGGAATGTGAGAGCAGGGCTGGGGAGCAGTGGGGCGTGGGATGAGGGAATCGGCGCTAGTTAGCGAAGGCAACTAACCTGTGCCAAAGCATGGGGAGAATGCAAAAGAGCAAGGACGGTAGCTGCCTCCCCGTAAGGTCACACAGAACGGATATAGAGGGGCTGCAATCCCCACAGTCCCAACTTCCATAGATCCCAGATAATCTTTGTCCTAATCTCAACGGAAGGACCCTCCCACTTTGGATGGTTGCTCTCAGCCACCAGGGGCTGTGGGGTTGGGAGGAGCCCTGAGTCGCATGTGGGTTCAATTACTGCATGTATCTGCATTGTTGTCATCGTACTCAGAAGATGAGTGAATCCTCATTGCTGTCCCAGGCGTCTCCACATTGTGTAGGGATACAAGTCAAATCTGGAAAAGCTACCTCATCTTTGGCAGGTCAGAAATAGGGAGAGGCTTCAGGAATGTACAGTAATATACCACCCATGCCCCTTCCCCACTTTATTAAAACAAATCTGAAACAACAAATGTCTAAAATTTTCCACTTGATCATTTCACCCAGACTTGTTATAACCGAAGCCTTTGTCCACACCCACTGGAGTTTTTTTGCAGCCTGAGGGAAGCTGGGAAGTGTCTGTCCCTAGTTCTCAGTCACTCCCATAATAAACAATCACTAAACAGCTTGCTGCCCTAGGCAACTGTTTGTCCAGCCTGGCCAGGCCCTTGGACTTCAGCTAGGAAAGGGGGTGGGAGGCCTACTCAGTAAAGCAGTATTCAGGGTGGAGGCCAGGGAACTTGGCTTTGACCAGATATACTACTTGGAAGCCTAGCCCATCTTTGTGGTCCTGGAAGACCTTTGAGGGACGGCAGGTCCTTATCTAAATTGTCCAGTGAAGTTCCCTGGGAGTAGCAAGAGTTTGGGGTTGGGATGTGGAAGGGCAGTTGAAGGAAAGACCAACCATCTTGCACTAATTGCAAATAAGGTCATTTCCTCCAAATTCCCCTTCTACAGCTGGGGCAGTTCACAGTTCTACTAGTCATCAGTCCCTGAGGGACATCTTAAGAACAACCACCACCACAAAAAGAGGGTAACACCACTTTGGGGACTGGGACAAACTTAACCAGTTTCTCCCCAGCCTTTAGAAAATCTCATCCCCCCCACTCCGCCCCCACTGTGATTGGATCTCTTGGGAGCTTTCTACAGTACAAATTTTCTATGGAATAGAAATGCCTTTAGATTGCGAGGGAAGAGTGTGCAGGTAGATAATGAGAATTTAGGATTCTTGTCTCAGCACACGGAGACAGATAAGAATTGTAATATTTTCTTTATTCTTGGGGTGTCTCCTTGGAGGAAGAAAAATGAAAGGATGGGCCATATAGGAAATAAGGGGCCTGTTTAAATGGTTAGTAGGAAATAAAAATATTGGGCCTTAAAAGAAGGGTCGCTAGTTGGCGGTCGTTTTCTATGAAGTCTTTCTTTCCTCTCCCTCCCCTCGGGCTCGCTCCACTGCTTCATTTTCAAGCATCCTCTCCAGGAACCCGCACATTCCCTATCGCCGGCTCGGGGAGGCGCTCCCGGCAGACGGGATCCTCGAAGGCGCCGGAGGCAGTCCGAGCAGCGGAGCCCAGGGAACGCCGGCAGGTCTCCGGTTCTCCGGCCACCGGGGGCGCCTCCTCTGGGCGGCGCTGGTTCCCGGAGGGAGGCGGCGCGACCCAGGCGTGGGACCAGGCCAGAACGACCAGGGGGGCTTGCACAGGGCCACCCCAAGACCAGCCCTCCCGCGGGCCGCTGCTAGGGCACCCAGGATCCCGGCGGCCCCCGGCTCCCCGCGCAGCGCCGGCGCCCCAGCCGCGAGCCGGGGGTTATGAATGGGCGCAGCGGAAGCACCGCCCCCCCCGGACGTGACGCTCGGCCAATGGCAGCACGGGCTGCGTGGATAGATGAGGTCAGCGCTGTCGTGTCGGGAATGGAATGTGTAAGTGTAACATTCAGAACCGGGTAACATTCGGCGACCGAACGCGGCGGTCGGCAGCACTCGCGCGGGGGCCTGCGAAGCGCTGCTCGGGGCCGGCACTTCCCGCGGGGAGAACGCGCCGCCGCCGCCACCCAGCGCCGCCGCCGCCGCTTCCAGCCGGGCCGCCGCGCGTCCCGGGGGCCGGCCCCGCGAGCGCAGGAGTAAACACCGCCGGAGTCTTGGAGCCGCTGCAGAAGGGAATAAAGAGAGATGCAGGGATTTGTGAGGTTACGGCGCCCCAGCTGCAAGATGCACTAGCCGGCTGAACCCGGGGATCGGCTGACTTGTTGGAACCGGAGTGCTCTGCACGGGAGCGTGGATGAGTTGAAGTTGCTTTCCTGGGGCTCGTTCTCCACGCTGCCAAGAGGAATCCGAGAGGCAAGGGAATCACTTCGTCTTGCCATTGATTGGGCATCGGGAGCTTTTTTTTAAACCCCTCTCTTTCTTTTCCTCCGTCTTGTTGCATGCAAGAAAATTACAGTCCGCTGCTCGCCCGCCCTGGGTGCGAAATATTCAGCCCCGCTCTCTCCCGTCCATTGTGCAACCCAAAGATGAAAGACCGAAGGGGAGAAAGTTAAAGAAATCGCCCACATGCGCTGGATCAGTCCACGGCTTGGGGAAAGGCATCCAGAGAAGGTGGGAGCGGAGAGTTTGAAGTCTTTACAGGCGGGAAGATGGCGGACTGGAGCTGAAAGTGTTGATTGGGAAACTTGGGTGATTCTTGTGTTTATTTACAATCCTCTTGACCCAGGCAGGACACATGCAGGCCAAAAAACGCTATTTCATCCTGCTCTCAGCCGGCTCTTGTCTCGCCCTTTTGTTTTATTTCGGAGGCTTGCAGTTTAGGGCATCGAGGAGCCACAGCCGGAGAGAAGAGCACAGCGGTCGGAATGGCTTGCACCACCCGAGTCCGGATCATTTCTGGCCCCGCTTCCCGGACGCTCTGCGCCCCTTCGTTCCTTGGGATCAATTGGAAAACGAGGATTCCAACATGCACATTTCCCCTCGGCAGAAGCGAGACGCCAACTCGAGCATCTACAAAGGCAAGAAGTGCCGCATGGAGTCCTGCTTCGATTTCACCCTTTGCAAGAAAAACGGCTTCAAAGTCTACGTATACCCGCAGCAAAAAGGGGAGAAAATCGCCGAAAGTTACCAAAACATTCTAGCGGCCATCGAAGGCTCCAGGTTCTACACCTCGGACCCCAGCCAGGCGTGCCTCTTTGTCCTGAGTCTGGATACTTTAGACAGAGACCAGTTGTCACCTCAGTATGTGCACAATTTGAGATCCAAAGTGCAGAGTCTCCACTTGTGGAACAATGGTAGGAATCATTTAATTTTTAATTTATATTCCGGCACCTGGCCTGACTACACCGAGGACGTGGGGTTTGACATCGGCCAGGCGATGCTGGCCAAAGCCAGCATCAGTACTGAAAACTTCCGACCCAACTTTGATGTTTCTATTCCCCTCTTTTCTAAGGATCATCCCAGGACAGGAGGGGAGAGGGGGTTTTTGAAGTTTAACACCATCCCTCCTCTCAGGAAATACATGCTGGTATTCAAGGGAAAGAGGTACCTGACAGGGATAGGGTCAGACACCAGGAATGCCTTATATCACGTCCATAACGGGGAGGACGTCGTGCTCCTCACCACCTGCAAGCATGGCAAAGACTGGCAAAAGCACAAGGATTCTCGCTGTGACAGAGACAACACCGAGTACGAAAAGTAAGTGGCTGGCCTGATGGGCTGTTGGGCTGATGGGCCTCTGAGGGTCAACCCTGGGCCCTGCCCACCTGCAGGTGTGAGGTTAGGGATGGGGGTGGGGCCCAGGAGCCCTCTGTCCTCTCCCTTTCTGTTCTGAGCCTGGTACTGAGTGGCCTGCTTCAGGTGTGTGGCCAGGAGCTGGGGACCCAGCGTTTGAGCTCCTGAGGCTAGCAGAAAAGCCTGGAGCCCTCTCCTGGGCCAAGTAGGCGACAGTGTCTCCTCTTTGCTTGGAAAACCTTCAGGCCCATGTGTCTCCTGTGAAGGGTGTGGGTTTGATCCAAGGTGGGAAACTGTGTTTCACTAGTGGGCGCTGGGGGTTGGGGTGGGGGAAGGGGAGGTGGTATGGTTTAGGGGGGTGTTTGTGAGAGTCTAGATCTGGTGAGGCTCTCAATCCACCCACAGTCTGAAGACCTTGCCCCAAGATTGATGCTTTATTTGCTTTTCTCACGAGCAGGGGGAACTGCTTTCCCTGGGATTTTCCCAGCCTCCAATTGTCATCTTCCCATGAGCTTTAAATTTGTGTTAGCAGTAGAAGTGTTTTGATTTTAGCTACTAAACTTTCTGTGCCTGCCTTCCATGGGGCTTGTGATCTCTGTCTCTTCCATGGGGCTTGTGATCTCTGTCTCTTCCTTTTCTTTCTATTTCTTTGTATGCATATATCCTGTCTCTTCCTAGGAGCAGCTGTTTTTGAAAATCTGGGTCTCAGCCCCAGTGCTGTGAGCTCCTGTCGCTAATTTAGATTTCCCTCTCCCTTTTGCCTTTATCTATTTGCATGTAAATTGGAGACTGTTACTCTTTGAATGGGTTTGTGGTGCCTCCTCACCCTCTGTAGTGAGGCAAGTTTTGTCCAGTTGCTAAGTAACTGAGTTGCTTACTTTGTAGCCCTCTCACTCTTCCTTTTCCTTCCCAGTGTGACAGTAACTGACATATTGGGTTTGGGGTCAAAAGTAGTCTCCACAAATCTACTTTAAGCTGAGCCTGGCGCGTCACATTTCTAGTAGATGGTGTCAGCGCCCCAGACTCCCTCACACCCAACTGTGAAAGAGTTAGTGAGTTCCTACAGTGCATTTCCACGTTACGCCAGTTAAAAACCAGAGCAGCCTTGTGCTACCCACGGAAGGAAGGGGAACCTCTCAGCTGAGTACAAGAGGAACTGGCAGAGGTTGGCAGAGTTGGCAGTTGATTCATGAAATGTAGAATAGGGAAACGTGTCGCCAACCTGATTGGAACGGGAAGGGGTAGGGTGGGAGAGGCTCTGACCTGAAAGGTTTGATTGTTGTCTGTGGATTTCCTCAAACACTCGGGCCTCTCTCTGTAGGAGTGATTGGAAGAGAAATTAAAGCCCTCCTGTGCTTGATCAGAGACAGTGAAGGAGCAAGCGTGCAACACTCAGATTCCCCCATCCCCAACACCTTGCCTTTCAGACCTAAGAAAAGCCTGAGGCTGGTGTCAGTTAGGAATCTGTATTTTACTCTTCTTCAGGGACAGTTATGTGTGAACGTTGGGTGCAGTGGAAATGGATTAAAATTTTGTCACAGAAGAGACAAAACTGTGGTTAGTAATGAATTGCTTTGTTTACACGACATTTACATGGACATATTTCTGTGGGTTGCTTGTAAGGAAAAAATGCTTGTAGCCTTTCAGGAATTTCTTTGTCTGGCCGATGATGGAGTAGGTCAACATGAAATCTAACTTTTTAGTGTCTTCTAAAACAAGTCTCACCGAATTTTGTAGAAGAATTATGGTGGTCTTCATTCTTCTAAAGGAGCTGGAGCTGGGAACTCACGTTAGGAAATTTGAATTACACATTTATTTGGGAAACACCGTCAATCCAGTAAAACAACCCTACCTTATCTTTAACGTTCTTATTCCCAAAATAAGCATTAAATCTCTACAGTCTCCGTTGAAGTTTTTCTAGAGATTGGCAATAAAGGAAGGAGGGGTTGGTTTACTAGAAACTCTTAATTTTGGTAATTAAATTTAATTTTTGACCTCTTTGTGATTGGGCCAAGAAATCTGACACCCACACTCTTGGTTTGATTTATGTTTAAAGACCACAAGGGGTCAGGACCTCAGGATCACGTCTCATTGGAAAAGTGGCCTTTAGTTAGGAAAGCAAGTTTGCCCTTTCTCCGGAGCGGGGATTTTTTTGAGCAGAGTCACTTCTGGATTTTCTTCCAGTTTTCCTTTTGCACATTTTCAGTTCTAACCTTGCTTAGTAAGACAGGATGGTGCTGCAGAATGTTCGTATTGGTTGGCCTGGTCTACATGCAGTTTTAGCACAGTCCTCTCATTGGGTTATCGGAACTCTTCATCTTTGAGAAGTGTTGCCTACTAACATGAGTGGCTTTTACGACTGACTTTGGGACACATGAAGGGGAAGAATGAACCCTGAAATGTTGCGGGAATGCTCAGGCAGAGCAAGCAGTGCCTGTTGTGCTTTGAAAGTACTATGCTACTTACACCGATGTTTTCTATTAATTAGTGTTAGCCTTGCAGATGTGAGGCACAGAACTCTTCAAATGCGATGCTAATCTCTCCCGGGCTTTGGAGAAGGAGGCGATAGTGAAGTTAGGTCTATAGAAGTCATCTGAGTTTGGATTCTCCTACTGACTCATGGTGTGACTTTTGATGCATTACCTTGAACATCAGTGTATCCTTTTGTGGAATGGGTTTTAGACTGCTTCGAGGGTGCTCTGAGAACTCCTTCGGGCGTGGCGTGTACAAACACAATCCATTTTCATCTGCCCCTCTTTTTTATTCACAGGTGCCTCTGAAAAGGCTTTAATTTAATTTGCTGCTGTAAGCAACCATATATAAATTTGCTTTGGACTTATGGGGTCTGGTAATTAGGTTGAAAATCCATGGCATCGTGGCTGAGTTAGGATACTGTAGAATATACAAGTGTATCAACTAACTTTTAGTGAAAGTTAGCCTCATGTGATGATACAGATTTAGTGCCAGCTGGTTGAGGACTTTTCATCTCACCTGCACTTGTGTGAAAATCAGACATTTATTACTAAAAGTAGAGAACTACATGGAATGAAGAAACATACTCTTCTCCTGTAAGAGAGTACTATTTTTGGCCCAGAATTCCAGGGTTTTATTAGAACACCCATTTTTATGACACCCATAGTTAACTGTCATCAGTTACATAGATTAAGATGTGGGTGCCACCGGCCGAAATAAGTAGCTGCAGTGGTTACAAGATTTGTGACGAGGCTTTAGACAAATTCTTTCTATTTTATATTCTTTGAGCTTCTTCTGCGTCCTTCCAGAATCACTGTATTTTTGCATGAATTTCATAGTTCAAATCCTTTCCAAGGGTATTATTGTGGCACTTCAAACTCGGCTTTCTGAAATAGAAGAGAAGGAAATGCGAGGAGGCTTCTATCTTCGACCCTCCAAGGAGAGCACTGGTGAATACTTTAAGCAGCTCTTCTGGGAACAGGCAGGATTCTCTGCAGGCCTTTTTGACACCTTTTCCTGTGTTTGTTGAGGATGTACCTCACAGTCCTGGTATTTTTAAGGGGTCTTGAAACTAAGTGACTGACCATTCAGCTCCAACACCCTCCTCGTCTTACAGATTTAGAAATGGAAGGACAGAATGTTCTTAAGGAGTTTACTGAAGGTGGAAGCCTGGTTGGTGGCGGGGTATCCCTGGCATGCAAGCCTTCTGAGTTTTTTCCCTTAACCTAGTCTTCCCCTGTCAATCACAGACCAGCTTGAAACCTCTCTGGCCACTGGATCTGCACTGATGGTATTACTTAGGGGATTTCTCTTGCAGTCCTTTGGGAAGCTGATGATGATTTTGGACCAACTTTGCAAAAATTAAAAAAAGCACATACATGCACAATTTGCCATGGAGTTTTAGGAGTCCACACACAACCCTTTGGAAGGGCATTCTCAGACCTAGGAACTCTTGCTCTAGGGCTTACATTTCACCTTTTGTTGCAAACTGAGGTGTCAGAGCCTGGAGCTATTTAGTCTGTGTAGGAGTTCTTGTACATTCCAATGTGGCCCTAAGGGGCTTAGGGGATTGGCTGTAAATTAACTACGTGGTAAGTTGAATGTGGTAAGTTGAATTCAGATGCACTTCAAGCTAAAAGAAATTGTGCACAAGACAGGTAGTCATTATACATGATGATTTGCTTCATCTCCATTATTCCAGACTGTATTAACAGAGCAAGCACAGGGTCCAGCGGTGACGCTTAGATGACAGTTTTCCAGCTCCCAAATGAATGGTGGAAAGTGTGATTCTCAGGTTTTGCGTGTAAAATGTTGGCGCCTCCCCCGCCCCACAGGTGTATGAAAGCACAGAAGCATTTCTAAACTAAACCACACGAGCACAGTTTAAAAATAGCGCCAGCCCTATGCAAAATTATGAAGTTGTCAAGTGCGGCCTCTCGCACTGAGGTTCCAGTTCTCTGTGCTCCCCTTTCTTTCCTCCTCTGCACTTGCTTTCTTGAGAGCCCCCGAGAGCCTCCTTCACAGGGAATGGGGTGAATAGGGGTTGGAGTGTCGTGTGCTACTTCTAGAGATGGTTGCGTCTTGATTGACTTCCATTCAACAAATGAAGGTTGCGAGTGGAATTTGTGATGTAAGCTAGGAGCCTTCAGGATTTTGTCATGCAGAGAATGGCTTGCTACTAAGGCTGGGCAGGCCCCACCCTCTGGGAAGGAGGTGTCTTTGGTTCCCCTGACTGTGACAGCAGCTTTGGATGGGACTTACTTGGCCAAAGGGGAGCGGTCACACCCTCAGGCGGTGTTTTTCTCTTTGTCAGAGGCCTACCTACAGATGTGCCTCTGCGGAACACAGTACTAGAAACACCTGCCAACAATGACCTTGCAAACCTTAGCTTCACACCAGAAGCTGTTGTTTCTTTTTTCCCCATCCTCACCTGAGGACATTTTTTCATTGCTGAGAGAGAGAAAGAGAGAGACAGACAGAGACAGACAGAGAGATGGAGAGAGACATTGACTGGTTGCCTTTTCCTATGCACCTCGACTGGGGACCAAACCCGCAACGTGGGCATGTTCTTGACTGGGATTTGAACCTGCGCCCTTTGGTCCACTGCAAGATGCTCCAACAAACTGAGTCACACCAGCCAGGGCCAGAGGCTGTGTTTAATAGGGCCTGGCTGCTTTGCTCACAAACCCTTCAAGGTGTCTAGTCCGGCCGTTTTACAGGTGTGTGGATGGTGAGTCATGGTGGTGAGGCGCTTTGTCTGAGGCCACCCAGCCTGCGAGTGGCCCAGGTTTTCCGGTCCCCAGTTCCCAGTTTTCACTGAGGCCGGCTGAGACCTCCTATCGTTGACTTCTCAGCATAGCTTAAGGACGGACTGGGTCAGGCTGAGTGGTCATGGGGTTCGGCCGCCTTCTGAGCATATAACATGTTCAAATGTGGACACCGGAGCTTCAGTTTCCGAGAGCGTAATTGACAGTGTTTTTACCTAAAAGCTCTTCCACCTGTGATCAAGTTCCTTTAATAAACAAGTACCCCCCCATCCTCCTCAAAAAAAGGGAGATTTGTCTAGTGCCTATGACTTGACTTTTCCTTCATTAGCCCGTTTAAGCCTTTCAGCAACAGTATGGAGTGGGTTAGGCCCTCATTTTACAGATTAGAATGCTGGCCCTGAGTGGGGGCGGTAAGGAGCCCAGAGTCACACCAGGCCTTGGATTCCAGAGGTCATTTTCTTGCCTCTCCCAGATGTTACCACCTTAGAGAGTCAAATGAAATCTCTGCCTGTTCACACGTGAGTTATTAGGGAGTTCGGTGGGATTCAGGGGTTGGTGTAGCAGGTCTTTTTTCCCATTGCTTTTCCTTATGGACATAGCCTCCCAAGGGGAGAAAGGATGGCTCAGAGCCTTGAGAAAGGTGGAGCCTAAATCTGAGGTTAAAAAATTGAACTCCTCGAACGCTTTCCCTCAATGAGCTTTATTGTCTTGTCTGCGTGTGTTCTGCTTCGGGTTCTTCCCCAGAGCCCCTCTGAGGAGCCCTAGGCGTGCACTGGGTGAGCCCTGCCCTCACGGATGGTGGAGGGTGGCCCCGTGCGGCCCTCAGTGACCTGTACGGTGGGGGGTCAGGCAGGACTCTTCCAGAGGGACAGTGTGATCCAGCAGAGCCCCCCTGGGGAAATCCCATTTCTGATGGGACAGGCCAGGTCTCTGGAACACTCCCGGGTCCTCAGGCTCCCTAATGAAAACTGTGCTTAAAAGACTATAAATGGTATACACAGCGTTTGTGGGAAATTAGGAAAGTACAGGAGCTAGGAATATGAAAATAAACTTCTGCTCCAATCCCCACGATATGAGCCTCCCCACTGTTGTTAAACGCCGTGTAGTCGGCCTGTTACAACACACAGATTCGGCTCTGTGGCTTGATCCTTCCCTCTCTGCATATCCAAGTACCTTGGATCTACATGTTAATTATTACTTAATTAAAAGTAAGTAAATGATGAATTTAACACATTTTCCTTAAGTGCTGTGTTTGTGCCAGACGTCTAGGTGTTGCAACTGAGACCACAGAACAAACTTCTGACGCACCATTCCTGTCTGTCGCTTTTACAAGCCTGAAGTCAGACTTTAAATGTATTTCTGCGTGGTTTTTTCCCCCCTTCACATTATCCAAGACCGTTTTCCTCATCTACTAAATAGGTAAATCTTATTATTAAAAAATAGGCTTTTTAATGGCTCTAGGATGGCTTTCTTTCCTAAGTCATAGCTGTACCATACTTTGTTTCATCATTTACATTTTCTTAGACATGTAACTTGCTCCTCCTCTTTTTATTATGAATAAGTCTGTGATGAATTTCACTGTAGTGCATATTTGTTTTCTTCTGGACGAAGTTCTCTCTCAGAAAACAACACAGAACTTCTTTTCCCCCACTCCTCACCCTACCCCCTACCCAGTCTTTTTGCAGGAAAAGCTGTTTTGAGGTGAGGCTGAG
>PVKM010040643.1:0-13393 GCA_004027735.1 Carollia perspicillata
TAACACCACCACCACCTCTCCCTGACCCCTCAGTGCTGGTCTGGGCAGGGAGGAAGCACAAGAGGAGCACCTTCAAAAGGATACAGTTTCCAAACAAGGTGAGCACAATGAAATAGATGGCTGACCACATGCCCGAGCTGACCCCGCCCTGGGAGCGGATCCCGTTGTACATCACCTCGTTCCAGTCCTCACCCGTCAGGATCTGCGCGAAGTGAACAACAGGCAGGTCAGCAACGGGGCCGCGTAAAGGGCAAAGGCCTGGGCCCGAGTCTTTCCCATCTACCCCCCTTGCGTGGCCATTCTGCCAGGGAAGGGAACAGGAAAGTCACCCTCGTGAGTAGCCCTAAACTTTCCGCACGTCTGGACGAGGATCTTAGGCACTGAAAAAGGGAAGAAGAGCATTAAAAGGAAAGATTCTGTTCCTCAAACTACGGAGTCCCTCCCACCCGCACTTTGCCAGGCCTATAGGTGTCACCCGGTCAGGTGTTCTGGCCACTCCCCAGCCGTCACCAAGCTGCCAAGGCACAGTTACCGATACAGCATCGTTATGGAAAGAACCGTGTGGGCACCAGGTCTGGAAACCTGGGTTCTGGCTCAGCCTCTGATTCTGGCTAAGTAGTGTTTTTCTTTGGTCTAAGACGTTACTTATTTTGAATTTCCCCCACTATTTATAAAGTCTTTTGGGGGTGGCAGGTAGAAAAAAAATACTTCATGAAATGATTACATGTGTTAGAAGATGCTTGTGGGTTCAGAAAACCACAGATGCAGTATGTCACTGAATGTCCTCCACTTAATGTCCTCTACAAAGTCACAATGCAGGGAGAAGGTCAATGAGGTCATCGTAAGGGGCCTTCTATTATTGGAAGAACAGAGCTACAGAAACCCGAGGAACTACTGCGGGCGTGAGCCCTCGGTGAGCACACGTATCCGGTGTGCCCAGGAGGAGCCTGGAGGGGAAACGCAGGGTTCTCCCAGCACATCAGCGCAGTGCGGTATGTGCCCAGGGACCCCCGAGGGCATTTTTAACTGCCGGTCGGCCTCATACCTGGAACACGGTCATGATGGCCGCAGGGAAAGTGTCAAAGTTTGCTGAAGGGGTCCCGTCATTGAAGTTGAACCTGAGAAGGAAATTCAGAGGGAAGAATGGAGTGAAAAGTGTCACACACCAAGTTTTCCCTTCCCCCGAGATTACGCCATTTTCATCACTTCTTCCCCACTTTCTCCACGTCCATTCCCCCCACGCCATGTAATTTGTAAAGATGGCATTTGAGACCAGGACGGACAGATGCACTGTGCTCTTCGAAGGGTGTGGGAAATGGGATGGGGTTGGGGCTGACCCGGAGTGACAGGGCCCTGTGCTGTACATCTCGGACACAGCTCCAGAGGAAGGGTCCCCGGAAGGAGAACCCTGTACAAGGTGCAAGATGAAAAGCAGAGACACCTGTTCCGCAATGCACACAGCGGGTGATTTGGGCCATGGACCAGGGCAAACAAGATGGTGACATGGCGACTGAGTCAGTGACCCTGGCGCCCACAGGCTGGAGCTCTAAAGGCTCCTCTGGATGGAAAGCCCGGTGGCGCTTACCTGCCTCCAAACAGCTGCATTCCTAGGAGAGCAAAGACAACGATGAAGAGGAAGAGGAGGAAGAGCAAACTGATGATCGACTTCATGGAACTCATCAAGGAGACCACCAAATTCCGTAGGGATGCCCAGTACCTACAAAACCCAGACGGCATGAGAGCGGTGAACAGTGCCTACCAAGTTATTCCCCAGTGCAGCTGGAGGTCTCTCTGCCTGGGGGTCTATGAATGAGCTGCACTGTACCCCTGCAGGAAGGGGAGATGGCAGCAACAGGGTGGCGCCCCTTGGGAATGTGGCACGGGACTTGGCACCGCGGATGGTCCTTCTGGTTTGATCTTTGGAGGCGGCGGAGGAGCTGGAGAATGCAGTGCGGGGTGAGGTAGGGAAGGAGGACACGTGGTAAGGGGATGACGGGATGGAAGAGAATACAATAAGGCAGAGGGAAGCCTCCACTCTCAAAGGTGGTTGAGAAGAGTCCAGAATCGCATCACTTACTTCGTTATCTTAAATATTCTCAGAAGCCGAAGAGCTCGCAAGACGCTGATCCCAAAAGACGTGCCAGGTCTGAAGATTGCCCAGACCACTTCAAAGATGCTGCCCACTGTGACCTAAAGGGCCAAACCCAGCCACAGTCAGAGGAGAAGGAGGCAGAGAGGGAGGAGGAGGAGGAGAGGGAGCGGGGAGCAGAAACGAACGTTCTGGTGTTCCACGGTCAACAGTTCTCACTGGGCTGTGGTGAAATGAAAACTCTCCCCTCCTCTCCCAGCCCACTCCAACAGGACCACCTAGTGAAGGCTGCCCAGGCCAGAGTGTCGGCCTCTCTCCCCACTGCCCTCCACTCCCCTGCTAGCTTTCATTCTTCATGCTGTGGGCGGGTCTACTGACTGCTGTTCTGTCCTCGATGAAAACCGCAGGTCACCCACTCCTGCACAGATTTGACTGCCACAACCAATCTGAATTGGTACAGGCTGCATTCCATATAAGGACCGCAGGGAGGGGCCCCGTTCTCTCACTGTTCTAGAATTTAGTGCCAACAAGAAGGGTTCGGTCACCCGTACACATCTCTGGGTCACGCAGGTCCCACGCAGCCCAGTGTGATGGCACTGCTGGGCGGCACAGAATCTGACTGCTGCAGGGAGTAGCAATGTCAGATTAAGCACTGAATTTGTGGTTTCAATTCTATAGTTATTGATTGTCTGCTACAGAGTCCGTACATTGCACTCAGAGAAATAACCGAAATTCATCCTCACAGCAATTCTGAAAATATGTGTATAAAGAAAACTAAGGTTAAAATGGGCTTTCGCTGGCTGCTACGCCTGAAAATCGCCTGTCCTCAGAAGCATACGTTCCACGTTAAAATGCGGATTGGCCCGTGTTCAAAATCCTTGGCATGTAACTGAAAACTTGGCAGCAAAAGAAGTAGGTTTGGCAGGAGGAGAAGTGGTTCAGGAGCCCAGAGTCGGGCAGCCCAGGGCTGTAGCTAATGAGCTATGTGAACTTGCACACCTGACCTCTGCGAGTGGGCGGGCTAGCCCCTCACACACGAAACAGGGGACCGGGCTCCCGAAAGCCACAGAGGACAGAAATGTGCGTGCACGCACTTGAAAACTGCTAGTGACGTGCACAGTTACATGCCGGTATTATTTAGGAGGTGGACACCGGACTCCCTAAGCTGAGATGCGTGGGTGTGTGTTCACATGCATGTCTGAAGAGGCTACATCCAGGTAATTTCCCCAACTGTAACCGAACTAAAGCTCCCAAATATATAAGCGGCTCTTTTTTTTCATTGAACCACCTTCTAGAATCAGGTCTTTTGTCCTCGTGTCCCAGGCACGCCCCAGGACAGTAAGTGGTTCAAAACTCTGGCTACAGGGAGCTTCGTCAAACTCACTGAACTATGCACTGAAGTGTGCCCTCTCTGCTGTGCGTGTCATACTTCAGTGAAAACATTAAAAATAAAAGGGCTTAAAAAAAAAAAACCAACGAACCCTAGCACGGCCAGGACTCGCTCATTCCTGACCTCCTGTTAGCTAATCTTATCTAGTCCCCTTGCATAATTTCTGATTTCAGTGCATCACGCTGGGCAAGAGAGCAGGCTGCTTATCTCGCTGTGTGGAGTATCGACAGAGGCAGGCAGAGGACAGGCGGGCTACCGAGCACTTACCCCGAAATCAAAGCAGTTGAAGGAAGAGTGAAAATAAAGGCGAGGCCCCATGCCGTACATCTTCAGGGACATCTCCAAGAGGAAGAGTCCCAGAAACAAAAACTCTGCATAGTCTGAAAGCATCAAAAGCAGGAGCGTTTGTTCCCCGGATGCCGCCGGCTCCTGCACTGACCAGCCCAACACCCCCGCCCGTAGAGGAGCCCTCAACCCCAGGAGGACCACGCATGTGAGGACGGTCAGAGGGCACGGCAGGTCGGCGCTGGGCAAAACCTAACGACTCAAAACTCACTGGCCCAGAAGGAGCCCCAGGCACAACATGGGTCAGTTTTGCTTGCCTTCGATAGGTGGTTTGTCACTGCCCTTTAAATGGCTCATGATGAGACTGGCCCTCCACACAGCCAGCTGTGACAGCCTCCCGGAGCCCCACTCACACCCAGTGGCAGCCTTACCCAGAGGTACCCCTGAAGTTCCCTTTGTGGTCTATAGAGGCATCTGTCGCCCTAAGAACTTCTGCCCCAGGACTTTGGTGACCAAAACTCCCTATGCCATTGAGCCTCCTCCAAATACTAAGTGGAAGGCTCCAGTTGTAAGTCTACCCTGTTGACTCATCAGCAAAGGTTTGTTCATCTGATTCAGCAATGAATGACGGATCGGAATGGTTCCGTGGTAATGCCGTCTCCTGGGGGACATCCCTGGCCTCCCTCACAACGTGAAGGAGGGCGGCTCTGGGTGGCCCAGCACGGTGCCCGCGCTGACATTCACACCCTGGTCCAACTGCCCCACATGCCAGCAGTCACGGGTCACTCACAGAGGAGGTGTGTGAGCCACTGGGGCTGGTTGTGATGGACGATGGCCACACAGGCGGTGTTGAGAGCCACGAGGCTTAGCACTATCCAGTAAAACACCTGGGACTTAACCATGTGGCGGATGGAGATGCGCAGAAGCCTTTCCTTGTGCCGGAAATAGGAGGCGCCGTCCACCTTTGTGCTTTTGATGCTGGCTCGGGCAAGAGGGGTGCCTGTGGGGGAGAAGGAAGGACAAACGGTGAGGCTTCGGCAAAGATCAGCCTTCACGGCGAGGGGGCTTCCGAAGGGCGAGGTGGGTGGCGTTAGAGCCACGGCAAGGAGCCCGCCACGCTGCAGGCCCCAGGAATAGCCACGTTCAGCAGTTTCTGCAGCGGAGAGCCCTGCTCTTCCTCTGGGCACGCTCAGGCCTAGCAGAGATTCCCGGGGCACACCGCCAGCCATACACCGGGTGTCTTGCATCATAACAGGATCGCGTTTAGGTTTGTAACAGACTGGGCTTCTCTCCGGCCCTCCCTTTTAAATATGCGTCAGGCCCCAGAGTGATTCTGCTGCCTCTGTGATCTTTCTGGCACGGGCAGCCTGACGCGGCAGTGAGCTGCGTGCGTCTCTTCTGCTTTCAAGGACGGAGACCCTTCCCTTTTCCAGAGGAGGAAACACCTGCCGTCAGCCAGAATCTGGAAGAGAGCCTGGGCCTGAACAGCAGTCACGCTAAAGGGCTGTCAGTAGGAATTTGTACGGATGTCACGGGACAGGCGGTGCTGCAGGCAGAGTCACCCCTGGAGTTAAGCGAATGGCTGCAGCTTCTCCAAGGGGGGTTACTGGGAGCCACAGACCCCCCCCCAGATCTTTTCAATACACCTCAGAGTGGGATCTCACAGAGGAGGGAACAGGCACACGGACACCAGATCCCACTGGAAGGATCTGGGTGGGAATCTCAGCCCTCAGCATGGCCCTGTTTGTGTAAACAGTATCCCCTGATCCACTTTTTTCTAAGTCAATGTCATGTGGATTACGCTCCTTTCTAAATACTGTATTTTGCCATGGATAACGCGCACCCATGTTTTTGGCCCAAACTTTCAGGCAAAAAAAAAAATCTGTCTTTTTAAATTTTTAATTCAATTATTTATTTATATTTAGATACAAAACCTATTGTCCTATTCCAGGGTATTATTCTGCATATGGATATCATCACTGCTTTCTAGAGTTAACGCAAAAGCATAATAAATAAAAGAATTAAAAACATTTATCTAGATATGGACTTAGTATTACTGATGTATAATCACATCCTTCTTTTTCCCTCAAAAGTTTGAGCAAAAGAGTGCGCATTACACCCAGCAAAATACGGTCGCTACGTCTCTCAGTTCTGGACCCTTTGAATTCTCCTCCTCCTAGTGGTGCTTCTCTAAAGGCAGGCTCTTCCCTTTCCTGGGAGGGTCCTGGGAGTGAAAGGCCCAGCTGTCTCCACTCACCCACAGAGGAGATATCGACACAGTGCTCATCGCTGGAGTCTCGGGTCATGGCCTCCGTCCGGCTGCGTTTGATGGTGGCCCTCCGAAGCACTGTGCCAGGACAGGGGTCGGTGGGTGAGAACACGCACAACCACCTCGTTCTGGTCAAAACTAGGGCTGTGGGCCGGCGGCCTCCGTGACACAGCCAGCTGCCCTTCAATACCTGAGCCGGGGCTACAGAAGTCGCAAGTGTCCACAGAGACATGACTGCTGCACCCAGCGGTGCCTTTGAAACACTAGGACTCCGGCACCTGCCCCAGGGCCCGTCCACACGCAGTAGAGGGACGGGCACTCCACATCTACCTGTGCCTGCTCCCAATAAACGAGGCCGCCTCCTGGTAACGAGAGCGGTCCCCACAGATTTTCAGAGAAGCTCCCTTTGTAAGCCATTGGTTAGATGGGGAAAATTTCATCGCGCATTATCAATGACACGCCCTGGAACCAAGCCACTCGGGTTCTCCTCACTTTCAAAAGCATTTAAGTCTGGGGCTCAATTCCCTTCTTCGTAAAGCACGAGGGATGTTATGGCAGAGACTTTGGTCTCAAATCCCAGAGCATCCCTCTTGTATTTCGTTCTCCTCTCTTGGTCGAGAGAGACCGCCGCACTTCGGGGACAACACAAGTGCAGGGAGGCGCTGGCGGGAGCCTTACCTTCCAAGGCTGACGTTCCAGCATTTTTATTTTCTTCGGCAAGCATGACTTCCTCTATATGGAGACAAATGGTTTAGTAAATTTTCTGTAAATGGCAAATGATTTTGCGAAGTGAAAAATCCCTCAGAAAGGGCTTCGGCTCCCGGGCCGCAGAGATGGGGCACAGGGTTCCTAGTCAGTCACAGGCTTTGTCAGCAGAGAGCCATGGGGGGCACAGGGGAGCTCCAGAGACACAGCAGGACAGAAGGAAGTTCTTCAATGAGGGCCCGGGGGAAGGTGGGTAGAATTTGGCTGTTTCTGAGCCACTTGTTCAGGAAGATTCCCGTGAGAGGTGAGTTGATCGTTTTAACTAAAAGCCCCTAAGTCGATAGAAATGAAAAATTTCCATTTCTGGTTTTCCTTCTACCCGCCCAGGTCCCTGTCTTCGCTAACCCCTTAAACCGTTCCTACCAATGGGAGCTTCCTTACTTTCTCATGGTTCCAAGTAACACCTACCCGCTCATTCAGGAGCTGAGAGCCAGGTGTGGGCCCTTGCCCACACCTGTAGGCTGGCCCCCCCACCCCTATCCTGCCGTCTTGAGCAGAACCTGAGCTGACAAAACTGGGGCCAATCATGGACGTGTCCTTGTGACCCTGGTTTTTGTCCATGATCTGTTCCTGGCACAGAGAACTCTTAAAATCCTTGGAATTTATTGTCTTTGTATGCTAATGAGATGACTCACTGTGGGGGCGGCAGCGGAAGAATGGGGGCTGGTAACCAGAAACACCAACTTTAGGATTAGAGGGCTTTCTAACCTTCAGCCCCCTCCCCCTCCCACCTCCTGGGAAGGGAGAGGGGCTGGAGATTAATCCATCACCCATGGCCAATGTTCGATCAATCATGCCAGTGTGACAGACTTCATAAAACTTAAACAATGGGGCTCAGGGAACTTCTGGGTTGGTGACCACATGGAGAGACTGAGAGGGTGGGATGTACGGAGAGGGCATGGCAGCTCTGTGCCCGCCCCTCAAACTCTGCCCCACGCCTTGATCTGCATCTTTCTTCATTCTGCTGTTCCCCAGATGCAGCCTTTAAAACAAGCTGGTGTTAGTGAATACACTTTTTCCTGTGCTCTGGAAGTTGCCCTAGTGAATTATCAAACCTGGAACCCCCTAAGTTTGTGGTCAGCGGTTGCAAAAACGCAGGTCACCGGGGACCCTGCTTGTGGCTGGCCTCTGCAGTGGGGACAGGCTTGCGGGACTGTCTTTAACCTGTGGGGTGTGCGCTGAGTGTGGGGGGCACTCAGTGTGAGAAGTCAGTTGAATGGCTGGGTACCAGTGGGTGTCACGGCACGGCAGGACTGGCTGGTTTTGAACAATACATCTGGCTGCTGGTGTCTGGAAAAGGACCACACCATCCCTTGGCCTCCCCAAGGGCAGCCCTGTACTGCACAGAGGCACCATCATCGGCAGGATTCGATTTTCTGAGGCTTGTTAGGGTGAGCTCACAAGCATCCCCTGAACTCGCCAACAAAAGAGTCCACGTCTGGTGGGATGCAGCGTCCAGTGTTTGCGGGGATGTGGGATTGAGTGGTGGTTCCCGCTCTCACTCAGTCCCTAACACTCCAGTTTACAGACCTGAGCCTTCACTGCAGAGGATTCCAGCTGCCGGGGGAAGCCTGCAGCAGGCCCTATTAAAGGATGGTTTAACGCAAGCACTTGTAACAAGTTCAAGGGCAAGCAGAAGAGGGTCAACTCATTACCACAATTCCACCTGCATATAAAAATGCGAGTAGATAATGAATGTATTTCCCAGGGAGGGGGACAGTTTTAGGCCCTGAGGATACCAGGAAGGATGCCATTATCCCAAGTGCTAATGTTCAGCTTTTTCTTTTTTAAGTACAGCCTCCGGCGAGACTCGAAGTTAATAGGCTAAGTGTTATTGGAGGGATGCTCCCTGGTGCAGACAACGAGGGTTTTAAAGTCGCTGGACAGCACAGTTTGAGGGCATCGTTTAAAATAGGTGCTTGTTAAAATACCGCATGGCGACCCGAACGACCTCAGCCAGAGTCCCACCGGCTGTGCACGGTGCCCGGGCTCTGGGGTGGCAGGTCGGAGGACCCCCGAAGCAGAGGGAGTCGTGTGGAGCTGCTCAGTGTGTCTCGGAAGCACTCGAGGGCTCTGGATATGCTGGAGCCCCCCCACCCCCCAACGCCTTTTGCCAAGTTCGCTTTCGAACTTGAGAGCGTCTTTCCAGGGAAATGTAACCCATATGTCTCTGATTCACTCATGCTCCATTCGCAAAGGGACGGGCCAGGAAGCACAAGCTGACGTCGCAGTGCGTCTTTTTTCTTAGAAGGAGGAGAGAGCTGGCTCTGCCAACTGGGAGGGAGCTCCGCCTCGCCACCCCGCCTGGCTGTGGAAAGCAGAGCCACAAGGGGCAGCGTCCCGGCCGCCTGGCCCCGGTTGGTGTGGAGGGCTCCCCCCGCCCCAGGGTCCCTGCCCCCCCGGCTCTGCGGCCAGCCCACTCGCTAGGGTGGTCCATCAGATGGCTCCTCCGCCCAGGACACCAGTGACAGTTGGGACTTCCAGCTGCCTGCTGGGCCTGGCAGCAGACCTGCTGAGCTACCATTCTGGGAAGGGAGAAGGGGTATTCACCGTCACCCCCCCAGAGGAGCCTCGGAGGAGAAAGGGTGAGAGAAAATCCCAGTCAACACACACGGCCTGGCTTCCAGAGGAGGCAGAGAAAGGCAGAGAGGCCCAAAGAGGGGGGGGGTGATGGTTACGTGGCATTGAAGTGGCATTTTCAATCACGCTCTCCCTCGCCTGGAAAGACAGTCCAAAGTTGACCCCGGAGCTGGCAGAGGCCCTGCGTGTTGTCGGACGGCAGTGTCACGGTGCTGTCCCCGCACTGCTCTCCCAGCACGGGGAGGTTCAGGCACCCGGGCCTCAAATCACGTTTCACGTTTTCCCCGAGAGACCTCACATTAGTGCTACGCTTCCAACCTGGCCCAGCGAAAAGGCGCTGACAGTCATGTGTGACTTTCATTTAAAAAAGGTGCACTCCGCTCAGGAAGAAAATGAAGATAAATCAGACCAGTGCAAGCCAACCTTTAAAAACAGCGAGGCAAGTAAGCTCGGTCTTTTCACTGACAGGGATGGGCGGGTCGCCATCCCTCACACAGAGCCAAGCCACGGTCCAGCTGGAACCTGGCGGCTCTTGGGGGTTCATGCAATCGTGATGGGCTTGTACCTATGCCCAGGGCTAGGCAGGAATCGTTTCTGAGGCAGAGCCACTGCAGGAGGAACTGATGACAGTGCCGGGAAGAGGCAAAGCCAGTCCTCGCCATCCTCCATTCCCCGACTCCCTGTGCCAGCCTCACAGCTGGTCCCCTTGCTTCTGGCCTCGTCCTCCTGTTGTCTATTCTCAGCGCAGCCACCAAGCACCCCTTCCGGACCGTGAATCAGAGCGTGGCCCACTCTGTTCAAAACCCTCCAGTGGTTCCCGCCTCATTCATCCTTATGATGCTGGCCACACCCAATCCATTGCCCTGTCCCCCGACCCGGGACTGCCCTCAGCCTGCCTCCTGTCCCCTCTCCTGCTCCACTCACTCCTGACCCTGCAGCACAGCTGGCCGCTCCCACATGACAGCCTTGGCATTGGAGTATTCCTCCCCCAGACCTTCCTGTGGCTCACCCCCTCATCTCCTTCAAGGGTCCCCCAAATAGGTCTACCCTGACCCCTCTATTTAAAGCTGCAACTTCCCCTGCACCCCAGGGCCCTACCTGGGTCTGTTGTCATTGGACGTTATCACCTTCTACAAGTTACTTATGGGTTGTCTTGCTCACTGCTGCCTCCCCCAACTAGAGGGTAATGCACCCCACGAGGGCAGAGCCCTGGCTCACAGCTGCGCCCTGGTGCCCAGAACAGGGCCCGGCACAATGCAAGCCTGCGATAAACACTGGCGGAGTGAACGGACTGTTGTTACTATTATCAGTATCAGTGGTACAAAATGCCACCAGCCCCAACTCAGCTCCAGGACTGCATTACGTCACCTCTTACTAGGTTCACCTTGCTTAAAACGCCTGTCTCACAAAGGTGTTCAATAAAAGAACAGGGACAGTTAGATGTCGGATAAAGGAAAGTGGGACCCACAGGGAACCCCAAAGCGAATGAGGCATCTAGAGCTTCCGTCTCCTCTGGTCTAGGCTGCTTCTTTGCCCGGAGGTATTGGGAGTGAGCAGCGGCAGGGAGGTCCCCACCGCCTGTACAGCCTGCCACCAGCCGCCCCCCGCCCCTGCACCCCCCCACCCCATCCTTACCCGCTTTGTCTATCCAGGCGCGGTACCCGTTCAGCTCCCGCTCAATCTGCTGCTGGCGCCGCAGCTTCATGAAAGCTCTCCGGTTCTCCACTCTTTCTCTCTCTTTGGCAAATTCCCTGTGGACAAGGAGGACACGGTTCGCCAGGTTCGGGCCGCGCCACGACTAAGAGAAAGGGCGAAGCGAGGAGGAGGCCGCGTTTGAGCAGGTGCCTCTGGGCACCCCCGTCCCCTGCTCCTTGGTCCCGGGCTGCAGCCACAACCTCCTGAAAAGGTTGCTCAGAAACGCACCCCCTTGGCCTTCCGCGAGACCCCTCCCAGACCAGGTTCATTGCAGCCAGCACTGACGCCCTCCGCTTGCTCTAACTGGAAAGGTGTTCTCTTAGTCACATGACAAACTCGGTCTCAAACCGCTGTACGTTCCATGTCCCCAGCTACAACAGAGGCCCTTAACCCTCAGAGGGGCACGGCTACTCTTTATGCTTTTAATTACAACAGCGATTGATGCACAGGGACCACTTGTTATATATCAGCCCCGTATGAAGTTCTTCATTCCCACTAACTCCTGTCATCCTCGCAACTGCCCGATGAAGTAAGTGCTATTAAAATTCTTGTTTAACAGAAGAGGAAATTAGGCTTCAAGAAGAAAAGTAACTTGCTGAGATCTGAACTTGAACCAGAATGCGGTGCTTCCTCTGGGGTCCTGTATCCCGTGGTGCTCAAGAGTGGCTGTCACTCAAGACCGGTGACACGGGTGCCTTGCAGGGCGGAGACGCTGTGTGAAGACGGCTGGGAGAGGAGAGTGCGAAAAGGAACATGCCATGCGGCACTCGGACTGCAGGGGGCAGACAGTGGGAAGGCGGGGTGGAGCGGAGGGGAGATAGTGAGGCAGAGGGAAAGCCAAGGCGAGGGCCAGCGGCAAGACAGAGTCCATGGCCAGGCACAGGGGAACAGAGCTACTCTGTGACACAGACAACAGAAGGATGGAAGCCTCACGGAAAACGAGAGAGAAGAGCCACGCAGGCTGCCTGGCAGAGAGAAACACGACCACACTCAGTGGGTGAGCAAACAGGCAACAGGAAATGCTCGTGTGCTAGCAGGCCCCTCGGAAACAGCCCCTCCCGATGCCCTTCCCATCACCACCTCCTCCCAGGCAAGAATCCCCCTTGCGAGAGTAGCGCCTCCCAGCCATGGCTCAGGTGCTCGCCCACTGACCTGGAAGCTGACAAGGGGCCCCTCATAAACGAAGAGGTGCCCCTGGAAAATGAGGGAGTCTGGCACCCAGTGTGGGTCCTGCCAGCCACTCCATTATGGCCAGGGAGGAAGAAATGAGCCAGGGGCTGAGGGACATGCCCCAGCCCCCATGCAGGGCATGGGCAGGGGCCTCTTCCAGTCCCTCCTGCCAAGACAGAGATGGATGCCTTGGCACAGACACCTTATAATGCTCAACCGCTGGGCTGAGGGCCTGGGTATCAGGCATGATGGAAGGAGAAATTCTCCTGGGCGTGGCTTCAGGTTCAGTAGGTTCTGCTGCAAGTGTTGTGGGGGACAGAAAGGAGAGGGCCAAAGGGAGGGGTGCCAGGGCCAGTGCGTGGCCAGCTGACAATTCAAGCCCTAGAGTTCTCTCTTTTCCTCACCGCCATTTATGGATTTCAGCAGTCCGCAGGTGACAAGGGGCTGGCTTCGTTCATGGCGTCCCCAGCTATCAAAGTTCTTACCTTTGGCCCTTGGTCTTCTTTTCATCCCTCCCACCCGATGAGTGCGCTTTCCTGTGGGTTCTGTCTCCAGAGGGACACCAGAGCCACCCCACCACTTCATCCTCACTGCCTCGGCCCAGGACCCGACCCTCTCCTGCCCGGACCCTCCGAGGAGCACCGGCCTGCTCTCTCGCCACCCGTCCCTCTTCCCTTCACGTCCTCCGTGTCCCAGCCATTGGACTTATCTTTCTACAATAAGCGTCAGGCACGATCACTTCCCAACCTAAAATAACGAGCATAGTGAGCAGCATTTGTGGGACACTTGCTAATTGTTAAGCACCTCTGTATATTTTCCTCGATCGTTACAACCCTCCCGAGAAGAAAGCAGAACAGGTATTTTCATCCTCAACTGGAAGGTCAGACAACTTGTCCAAGTTCAAGAAACAAAGCCAGGTGTGGAGCCCAGGGTGTCTGCCCCAAGGGTCGGAGCTCCGCTCGCCCGCACACGTGCCCGAGGGGCACATTGGCGGTTGTCTGCCGGGCCCTTTCATGGCTGCGTGCCTCCGCTTTTTGGCCACGCTCGGGGGGGACCCAGGGAGCTTCCACGCAAGACCTCGAAAGAGGAGACTTGAAGCAGGCTGCGACCAGAGAACACATCCCATCCCATCTGGAGTGAGGTCTTTATC
>PVKM010040644.1:0-13390 GCA_004027735.1 Carollia perspicillata
CTCCAACGCAACCTTAGCGCCTGCCTACAAGAAATAACTACACTCGGGAGAAGGAAAGTACTAGAAGCAATGTCAAAGTGAGTGCCCCACCTGGCTGGGTGAACAGCAAGCCTCTGAGGTCATCAGCTGCCCTTTAGAAATGGGTGCCCCAAGGTGTTGGGGTGACAGGGTGCCATTCCTGAGGGTTTCCTTACCCAGTTCCATCAAATGCGGATGACCAAACAGAGGCTCCATAATCTTAGAGCTGGAAGCAAACTTCAAAGCCATATACCCACAATATCTTCCCCTTCCAACATCTCTGCAGACTGGTTTTCCAGCTTGGATACCCTCATTGATGAGGGACCCACTACCTCTCAAGAAAAAGGACTCCATCTTGGGCAGCTCTGTTGAAAGTCTGGCTCTCTATTGTTCTTCTCTAAAAAAGAAGATGGTTTCCAAGGCACTCATGGACAATCCAGCTGATGGAGAGGGGCATCAGGGGAGAACATGATCCAATTTCCCCTTCCATCAGTCTGGGGAACTGGTAACTTAGAACGCTGACTTCAAGAATCTCCAGAACTAGAGGCAATGGCAATAACAGCTCACAGTTACAGAACACTTACTACAAGTCAACTATATGCTAAGAGCTTTATAGACACTATCTCATTTAATATAACATTTAATAGTCACACTCTCATTTGAACAAGATATTATTTGTCAACTTCTTTACCTGAGAGAACAAAGCCTCAGAGAGTTAACACCATTTCCCCAAGGTCGCCAAGGGAAGAGACAGATGCGTTAGGAATAAAACCTAAGGTTTTGTATTTGCTTTGTTTTGTTTAGCAGAACCCTTTTTTAAATATAGAATCTGGCTCTGGCTGGTGTAGCTCAGTGGATTGAGCATGGGCCTGTGAAGCAAAGGGTCGCCGATTCGATTCCCAGTCAGGGCACATGCCTGGGTTGCGGGCCAGGTCCCTGGTGGGGAACACATGAGAGGCGACCACACACTGATGTTTCTCTCCCTCTCTTTCTCCTTCCCTTCCCCTCTCTCTGAAAATAAATAAATAAAATATTTTTAAAAAAATTAAAAAATAGAATCTTATTGTCAAAACCCAATAAATAAAATAAAGCGGCACTGTGGGAAGACCCCAGGCAGTACACATACTCTGATCATCACAATCGACAAACACATCTTGAATTTCTCTAAAATGATCTCTCTCAAAGGGAGTTTTGCCTCTTTGTTCACTGCTGTGCCCAGTGCTTAAAACAGCACCTGACACACAGAAGCCACAGAACAAACACTGCTGACTAACTACAACCAACCTTCACAAAGCGTCTGCGACGTCCCAGGTGCTGTTCTACGGATCTTACAGGTCGTAGCATGATTGGCCTCACAACAGGTTCTACTATCCCCATTTCACAGACAGAAAACCGAGGCTCAGAGAGGTCAAACAGGTTTCCCAAGGTCACACAGCTAGTAGGTAGCAGAACTGGAATTCAAACTGGGTGTCGGACTCTGTGTCTCTTCAACTATATAGAAACATTTTGTTCCCTTAATTACAAGAGGAAGATCTGAGGTCCACACAAGAGAGAGTGTTTGCCACAGACAGAGTTAATGGCAGGGAACCTTGATCTTCAGCTGGGCTTTCACTACCGACTATTTCTGCACCCTGATGTCCGTCTTGCCTTTTCACTTCTCCTTCTTATGTCTCCTAATCCCACCACGAGGCAGACGGGAGAGTTTGAGCACTGCCGCCTTCCAGATGAAGAAACTGCTTGCGGTTCCCAGGAATGCTGCCATTTCGGGAGAAGTTCAGTGACTGGTGCCCACTGCCTCCTGGCCACTGCCTAGGAGCTAAGTCTGCTTTTCTCGGCTTGGCCATGTGAGTGCCTGGGTGGGCCTCACACGCTGTAATCACAAAACATCAGGGAGAGAGAGAAGGCAGGAGGCCGAGGAGAAGCCAAAAGCGATAAGGGAGCGGAGCTCTCACTGCTGTTTCCCAGCAGTGTCACCCCCAGCCTACAGTGAAAAAATGAATCACAGTGTCCACTGCAAACCGGTGTCTGGGCTTTGCAGCTTTGCAATAAAAATCCAATCTAAGCAAAATAATTTCACCACTTACGCTTTTTTCTTGCCCCTCCTAGAAATGCTAGAAGACTCTCGCTTTTCAAACAGTAGAGAAGCCGCAGATGCCCTTGAGAGTGAATTTCATGAAATCCTCACTTTAAAAAAAGCACCGTGGTAACAAACAGCACTGCGAACGTCCAAGGTTGAGCTCGATGATGCAGAATAACTGTTCTAGATGCAAAACCTCCCCTTGAGTTTGCAAACAAGTAAACCATGTAAACGGTGTGAACTGGCTCCCAAGGCTGACTTCAAACCTAAAGCAGCTCTGTCTGATGAAACACAATGTGAGCCACACGTGCAAGTTTAAACTTTCCAGGAGCCACGTTAAAAAGCATAAAAAGAAACCAAGGGAATTAATTTTAATAAGATACTTTAATTCAATGTATCCAAAATATTATTGTTTTCAATATGTAATCAGTATCAACCAACAATGATACATTTTGCATTCTTTTTTTACTTATCGATTTGAGAGGGAGAGGGAGGGAGAGAGGAACATGTCTGTTGCTCCACTGGTTTATGTGCTCAGTGGTTGATTCCTGCGTGTGCCCTGACCAGGGATGGAACCTGCGACGCTGGCATATGGGGCAACACTCTACCCAGCCCGGCCTACATTCCCTTTTTCAGTATTATTCTATATCTGTTACGTATTTCAAATTCACAGCACATCTCAACCCAGACTAACTGAATGTCAAGTGCTCAAAAGCCACATGTGGCCAGTGACCACCCTGTAGGACAGCACAGACCTCAGGCTTTCCAGCCCCAGTCCTCTGTGCCTGGCACGGTCCCTCCCTCCACCTCATCCCTGGAAGTGTGCAGACAGACCTGACCTTGGCATCACAGGCTTTTTAACAGGGAAGAGTTCGCTGTCAGGCCAAAGCACAGGCTCTTGCTCCTTATTTTACAACATTATATCGTGTCAGAATCAACCACAGGCTTAAGAGATAAATGTCGGGAGGTAGTAACTCTGATTACATCAGTATGGGAAGGACAGGTAGAAAGGATTTTTATAATGAAAGAGATAGAAATGATAATCCCCGACATCAACTGAGCCCACATGGAAGTGCTCACACTCACCACCTCCTCAAATACTCTCGCCTAATAACCCTGGCACTCCTGAGAGCCACGTGACCGGGAGGTCACCCAGGTGGACAGCAGCAGCAGCACCAGGAGAAACTGAGCCTGGGGACTGGCCTCAGAGCCCTGAGTTCTGACCTGGGTTCCCCAGCTGAGCCGCCAGGCTGAACTGCCTGGAAGCATTTATTTAGACGCAGACTCGGGTCTATGCCCGAGTCTGCTCAGGAGCAGCTTGGAGCAGGGGAGAAAGGCAGGACCCCCAGGATCTGCATTTTTAAGACATTTCCCAGATAATTCTGATGTTGTCTCTCTTTGGGAATGACCACACCAAACCACCTTGCAAGCTTACAAATGTCTGTCCTTTACAAAAAAAAAAAAAAATCCACTGTGCAAGAACCCGCACTTGACAACACAAGGTGTTACTCTCCGTCTGCTTCTTTCATTAAATCGAATGGCTGGAGTCACTCCTTCCACCGAGGCACGGCACGATAGACAGGTTTTTAACTGGCTGAGTTCACACTGAGCAAATTGTTGAAGATGTTTTTCTTTGCATTTTCAGTGGCTTTCATCCAAGAATCTTGGAGAAAACTCCTTCTCTGGCTTCAATAATAACTGCAACAGCCAATATTTATTGAACAGTTACTGTGCTCCACAAATACACATGATCTTCTTTAATCCTTTGCAACGACCCTACGAGTTTGGTGCTATTGCAACGCCTCGCCCAGTTTACAGGGGAGGACGCTGGGGCTCCGAAGAGTTAGTACTTTTCATCAAGCTTAACTTAAAGGTCCGTATAAGGCAAACACGTCACTATTCCTCCTAATACCGAAAATCGCTAGGTTTCTTTCCAGCAGCCGGTGTGTTCTGACCTTACAGACCCTGGGGCACCATGAACAGATCCAGCCCATCTTCACACAGGTGCTCTTCCTCCGCCGTCCATCAGCCCACCTCACTTGCCCTGTACTTGACTGCTGTCTGCCTTCCCCAAGGGCCTGAGAGTCCCATAAGGATTGTACTTCTCTCTGTCACCTGTATCTCTGTACCCACGAAGTTCACAAGGCCCTGCAGTGCTTGGTACAGACACAGACCTGGCAGCAGGGAAGGGAGACCTAGACCTGTGGAGTTTATCGGCTAAACAGAAGCTTGGTAAGATTTTCTAAGCAGGGACAGAATAAGAACTTTGGTCCAGGAGTACCTGGGACTCTCAAGTGTGAGGGGCTGCCAAGTGCCATGGGGGGTGGGGGGCAGATGGGTAGGAGGCCCTAGACGGCAGATCTGGAGGGAAGAGGGCACGGCACCTGAACACAGCAAAGTCCACATTAAAGGCCAGTTTCAAAGGAAACAGATCTGGGCCTAGGAAAAGGCTGGGCCATGTGTCCGATCAGAAACAGAAGTCCTACAAAGTCTCTTAGTTTCACTCTCTGGCTTTGAAAGACATCACGCTTTGCTCTCTCACTGAAGGGACTGGTGCTTTTGGTTTTGTTTTTAAGAGAAAAAATATTCTCTTCCTCGCAATCCCACAGACAGGAACCAGCCAGACTCCCTCCACTGAGGTGTCTCGGGCCTCGTTTCGGGGAAGCTGGAGAGGCCGGCTCCACCTGCGGGGGAAGGTCCCGACTTTCCCGAGTCCTCCTCACGGGGGCAGCAGAAACCGTCTGTGGCACCACCCACACTTTTCCCGTCAGGGCACCCTGGCTGCCCTGGCCCTAGTCCTGGCCCTAGTCCTGGCCCTAGTCCAGGTCCTAGTCCCAGTCCTCCTGGAGGTTGAAAAGTGGGCAAGGCCCACCAGGGGAGCCAGCACCGTGTCTGGTCAGCCTGAGACTGAGGCCTCAGGGTGTTTTCCTAGTGCCTTCCCCACAACAGCCTGGTCACTGGATAACCAGCACTAAAGAGGGCTGGATACGTGCAGCTACCAGGGCCCCCGCCCCCACTTAAAGTATGAAAGCCTCCTTCCTCACTTCATATCACAGGCAGGGTGACAGCAACCTTAAAGTTGGGGCAGGGGGGGCTTTGAAATTGGATTCTGACTCTTGTTCGGGTTTGGGAATCACTGGAATTTTTGTTTGTTAGTGTTGACTTTTTTGATGTGTTCAAAGAATTTCACTTCAAGTGTCTCCCAAGAGGTTCACAGAAGGGGGGATGCACAGAGGGTGCCACAAATCAGCCCACAAAGCCCGACTTCAGGGCCTAATTAGAATAACAAATCAGGGTATTTGAAGGCAAATCAGGTGTTGAAGTGAAATTTCTGTAGAAAACAGCAAAGGGTACTCATTACTGACAGGCCCCGACTTGCTGTGGGTCTTAATGAGCATTCTGTGAGGCTCGGCTTTGGCGACATTCACACACACACACACACACACACACACACACACACACACACGACCTGGGGGAACATTCCCTCAGCCTCTGCTCTGCTCTGCAAAGTATTTTCCTCTCAAGTGATCAAAGTAGAGGAAGGAGGAGTCATTCTCAAGGTTAACCCCCCAGCTGAGGAATTCAGAGGCCCCTAATCCCTGAGTGAAAGGGCAGGGAGATTGGGTTATGTGGGCTGATGGCTCCAAAGCGCTGCCGCCTCAGCACCAACCAGCTCCCGGGGGAGCCTGCAAAGATGCAGATGCCTGCGCCCCACCGGCACCTGGGCAGCTGTAGCATTTGTAGCCCCTGTGGTGACCCCTGAATAGGCTCCTCTTTTCTCAATGAGTGGGTTGTAAAACCACATCCCAATGTATCAGTATGTCCCGCGCTGCCTCACCCTCTGTTTCCCTCACACCAGGAAGGTGACAACAGTCACAGCAATGAGAAAGGAAGGAAGACGGGCAAGGCAGTGTCTGCACAAACACTTATATTCACCCGTGTGTACACACATCACATACACATACATACATCACTGGGGGGGGGGGCCGTGAGGCAGGATGAAGGAGGTACACACACACACCAGCCTCTCCGGCAAGTTCACAGTAGCTGGAGAAGATTAGAGGAGGAATAAAAGCACAGGAACTTGGAATGAAAAGATCCTTGCAGGGAAGTGTTTCGGGACTTAATCATCAGCTCCGGGATTCCGCCAGCCCTCTCCACAAAGCCCTTCCCCAACTCCCCTGCTCCCAAGGGACATCCTCAATACAGACAGAAAACAGCAGACCCAGCAGGTGACAGGTCCACCCAGATGCCCACCCTCCGGCCTCCTCGGCATCACCTGCAGGGCAGGAAGCATGGCGTCCAAGCCCTCATCCCCTGCCGCTTTCTTCCGCTTCCCCTCACGCACTTCCATCCAGCCAACCCAGGGCCCCTGCCATCTGCTTGGTCTGGGTTTCTCGCCTCCACGCCTTGTTCACGTTGGCTGCCCCCAGAAAGCCCTCCCGGCTCCCCCTCTCCTTACCCTCTCCCTATCTCTACTTAGCAAGCCTTGTCTGTCCACCCGTTCAGGGTAAGCCCCCTCCTTTGTGCTCTCTTCCTATTCGCTGCTGCACAGAAGCTGTGCCTTCCCCCCCAAACCCCATCTTCCCTGCAGGAGGAAAGGGGTAGACAGGGATCCTATTCACCTCCCAGGCCTCATCTAGAAGACACTTGATGCTCAGCAGCTGAAATGGCATTTATACGGTTGGCTCATTGTCCCATAATTACACCAGGAATTCTCGTCTTCGGTGTCAATAAGATCACCACTCCAATAAGGTTGGAGCGGGGGTAGTTTGCTAAAAATGCAGACTTTCGAGATTCTGGTTCAGTACACCTGGTTCAGTAAATTCCCCATAACTCCTCCCATCTGGCAACCATCAAAAGAACAGAGACAGAATCCCTGTCTCTGTTCTTCTTGTTTGCTTAGTTTGTTTTTTAGATTCAATTGTTGATAGAAATGTATTTATTACCATTTTATTGTTCATAGTTTTTTTATCTTCATCTTTTTCTTAAATAAGTCCCTTTACCATTTCATATACTAATGGTTTGGTAATGATGAACTCCTCAAGGTTTTTCTTGTCTGGGAAGCTCTTTATCTGCCCTTCACTCCTAAATGAAAGCTTTGCTGGGTAGAGCAACCTTGGCTGTAGGTCCCTGCTTTTCATGACTTTGAATGTTTCCTGCCAGTCCCTTCTAGCCTGCAAAGTTTCTTTTGAGAAATCAGCTGATAGTCTTATGGGAACTCCCCTGTAGGTAACTAACTGCTTTTCTCTTGCTGCTTTAAGATTTTCTCTTTATCTTTAGTCTTTGGCATTTTACTTATGATGTGTCTTGGAGTGGGCCTCTTTGCATCCATTTTTGTTTGGGACTCTCTGTGCTTCCTGGACTTGCATGTCTATTTCCTTCACCAAATTAGGGAGTTTTCTGACATTACTTTTTCAAATAGATCTCTAGTTTCTTGCTCTTTCTCTTCTCCTTCTGGCACCCCTATGATGAGAATCTGACTAACTCTTAATGTCTGAATAAATAGTAGTGGATTTAAGGGCACGGCTTAAGCTACCTACTAAAGGTACATTAACCTGGTTGATTGGACAGTGTTTTTCTAGTTTGCGCTTATTTTATTTCACTTTACTTTTGTCATTCAAATAAATGAAAAATCTATTATTTGCTCTGCAGGAAAATACAAAACAGATTTGAAGGGTACTTATGTGTCTCCTTCCCTTCCCCCTCAAGAAACTGGTAAGATGGGCATGCGGCAAATTGTACCCAGTTTACAAAAGAATAATTGGGCCTTTATCGTGATTAGAAAGTTGACTCACCAAACAGAAACGTATATAAAGTTTAGAAACTGAGCCCTCAGACCCACAGGAAGCTGAACTGAATCAAGGAGTCAGAGAGGAAGTCCAGGGCCTCACTAGGCGAGAAACAAACTTAAGATGAAGACAAGGGAGCTACGCAAGGAGAGGTTTTGTGGGGTTTCTGACCCCATAGGTTTTCTTAAACAGTGACCAGAAAGTCCATCAAGTAAAGCAGAAACATCACCATAAATGTTCTCTTAGCCAGCACTGTTGGAGCACAGAATAAAAACCAGCAATATACGCTGCTGTAGTTATTTGAAAGGTAAATTTCTTTACCCTCCAAATAAAGTTCTTAAGAGGGAAACTAAATAAATACAGCTGCTGAGAGAGTTAAGTATTAACTACACACCTTACAATTGTCTCCTGTTTTATTTTCATATACACGGCTTCATTGGAAAGACAGTTTTTACAAATGTCAGAGTGATTTTTTACTTCCCCAACTTATCAGGTGGATTTTTTAAAATTTACTCACATATATCCTAAACTACTGTTGTATACAAAGCACTACACTGGGCAGCCTAGAGAATATAAAGAAGAAAATCTAAATTCCTAACAAACCATGGGGCCTAGACTACGGTACATGGAGGGAGAGATTTGCTACGTGAATGAATGAAAGAAATGAAATGAAATGAAATGAAATGAAAGGTTTTTCCCAGCATGCTCTCCCACTACCCATCCGTGTGGCAACTTCCTTTAAGATCCAGTTTAAATACTGCCTCCTGCCGAGCCCATCCCATGGAACGGATTGCCTGCCCCGACCTGTGCTCCTACGGCATCTTATACCAATCCACCCATTACAGCTGTTTAGGTATTTGACTGTCCCCACTGGACTGGGGCCTCTTGAGGGGGCATGATTTACTCATCTTCGTCCCCCCTAGCACCTAGTACAGTGTCTAACAAACAGAAGTTCAGCTAGTGTCTAAATTAACTGAATGAGTTGCTTACAGACTAATAGAGGAGTTGGTATACACACTTAAACTCGGGATCAATGAAGCTTAAAGAAAATTATTGATCCAGATAAAGTCCATAGTTTCCATAAAGTACAGAAAAGACTACCTCCAGAAGCTCTAGAATGGATTGGAAGCATGGGGTTTTCAGGACTGATCCCAGTTATCAACAGTGAAGGCAGGCCTAGTGAGCCCACAGTAGGGATCTACATGACTGGGGCATGGTTAGAGACCCGCTCATCTGGAAGAGGGGAGACTCTAAAGACCACACACAGCCGCTTAGAAAGCGGGTGCCGAAGGACCATATCCAGTGAGCTAGTTTGTAAGGAGTATATTCTTTTTGGATACTTTCCACAGGGACCAAACAAACAGGCATGCTCTACTGTCATAATGGAGCAGCTCAGAGGAATCTACGTGTGTGTGCATGTGTGTGCCCACACACGCCTGTTGAACACTCACTCTGTCCCCCTCACTGAACTAGGATTGGAGGGAAGAGTTATCAATGAAGGCCTGGCCAGTGCAGGTCTAAAGTGGGGCACTAACCCTCAGGGCAAGTCAACGCCCACCTAAAATTCAGACTACCTTGTTTCTTGCCCAAAGCCACACAGCAAAGATTAGGTCTCACTTCAGTGTTCCTCCCATCACCTGTCTCTATGACAATCCCCGCCCCCAACACACACACACACACACAGAATCAGCTGATGAGCCTTCAGTGATCCCATGTCCAATGCCACAGGAAGGGTCAAAGGTAGCTCATATCGTAATGACCCTCAATCCAGGTCTGTGACAGGGAAACCCTGCCAGTCTTGGATTTTGCAGGAACCTTCCCCAGGAAGCCTGTTCCTGGTTGCGCCCTGAGCCACCATCTGTCTACTCAGAGCATCTCACAACCAGTTTTACTCTGGCACTTCCTGCACCTGAATGAGAGACAGGAAGCAGCAAATCACTCTCCCTGAGGTCTCCAGCAGGTACAAGTTCCGCAGAACCAGCCAGCCCTTTTAACTCAACCTAAAGCAGCTTAACCAGTTTCTATCAAAGTTATGCTGCCCTTGGAGAAAAGAAAGATTCAGCAAAAAACAACCCAGATAATCCCAACGGAAGTGGCAGGTTTAAGTGCTACCTTCTTAAGTGCTAACTTCCGATTAGGTGAGGTATTATCACTTGTATGGTTTAATGATGCATTAGTCACCCTAGCTAAGGAACTGCTTTTGTGGGAAGAGATAAGACTGTCAAAAAAACAACAAGGAGGCCAAAGTTCGGAAGCAAGAATGTTTCATTCAATGAAATTTTTAATATTTTATTTATTTATTTTTAGAAAGGGGAAGGGAGAGAGAGAAACTTCAATGTGTGGTTGCCTCTCGTGTGCCCCAGGGGACCTGGCCTACAACCCAGGCATGTGCCCTGACTGGGAATCAAACCAGCAACCCTTTGGTTTGCAGGCCAGCACTCAGTCCACTGAGCCACACCAGCCAGGGCTCATTCAAGCAAATTTTAAAAAGCGTTTACTTCACAACCACTTCCAAACTAAATTAATGAGGATATTAAAAAATATGTGCCCTTTATACAGACGGCCAATAGACATATGAAAAGATACCCAGTGTCACTAATTATCAGAGAAGGACAAATTAAAACCACACTAAAATATCACCTCACACGTGTCAGAATGGCTACCATCAATAAATCAACAAACAACAAGTGCTGGCGAGGATGTGGAGAAAAGAGAACCCTTGTGTACTGTTAGTGGTAATACAGACTGGTGCAGCCACTGTGGAAAGCAGTGTGGAGTTGCCTCAAAAAACTAAAAATGGAACTGCCTTATGACCCAGCAATTCTACTCCTGGGAATATGTGAAGACACCTGAAACACTAATTCAAAAGAATGTAAGCACCCCTATGTTCACTGCAGCATTATTTACAATAGCCAAGATTTGCAAGCAGCCCAAGTGCCCATCAGTAGATGAAGAGATTAAAAAAAGCTGTGGTGCACTTACACAGTGGAATACTATGCAGCCATAAAAAAAACTCCCCCATTGCGACAGCATGGATGGACCTGGAGAACACTATGCTGAGTGAGATAAGCCAGGCAGAGAAAGACAAGCGCCACAGAGCTCACTCGCATGGGAATCTAGACAGAGGTGCCGACTGCACGGACCGTGCATGCGCTACATGCCACTGAACGGTTCAGTTTAAAATGGTTAATGTTATACGGCGTAAGTTTCATGTAAATAAATTACTTTTAAAATAATGTCTCAGAGGAAAACCTCATGCCATGATACGCATTTATGAGATACTGTTAAGTAAAAGGGGGAAACAAGGGATGCCTGGAGATGCATGCCCCCAATCTGCGGTGAGAGCAAAGGCTGCTTGCTTGAGGACAGAAAGACTGACGGTGTACACAGACACACAGCCACAAAGAGAGGTCTCCTCTAAGTGGAGGAACAATCAGTATAATTTTTACTCTTCCTCTCTGTGCTTTCCTCTGTATTTTCCAAATTTTTGCAATCAAGTATGCATCACTTCTGTAATAAGAAAAAGAACTATTGGGCAAGCACCAAGTATACAGACTTATAGAGAGAGTGTGCAAAACCTCAATAATATTTTTTAAATGCCCCCCAAAATCTAGAAGAAAATATGCTAAGATCTCAGGTATCCTTATCCAGGGGTGGTAGGATTATGGGTGACTTATTTTCTTCTTTGCTAATTCCTTAATTACAGAGCAGACGCGACTGCAGGAAAAAATACTGAAAAGACAAAGAAGCATGAAGGTATCTCGCTCAGAAGCGCAGGCAGTGCCCACTGCAAGAACGGAAGTGTCCAGGTTGGGGGTGGACCCAAGCCAGGAAGCTCCTCTCATCTTCATACCTGGTGGCCGGCCACCAGCCTCTCTCCCCACAGCAGGAAATGATGGAGTTATTAATACACACGACAACGACTGGAAAGACCATTCTAAGCCCATCTTGTTTGTGCCACATTAGCTCAGGAAACTGAGAAAACGCATTTGTAAATGTTTAATAAATTCACGTAGCCAAGAAACGTGCCTGTATGCTTGGGTTATCTTTTTCCAGGCTCAGTACCCTACGAGGGTGGTGCCAGGCCAGTCGTTCAATCAAGTTTGAAAAACTGGACCCAGTGGGGCCATAAGTAATAACATCAGGGCTGAATACCCAGGGTGGCAACAAAACAAAGTAATGAACCTGAATGGGCTCGGTGAAACCACGGTAGTATTGAGACTACCTTGATTAGAGAGGCTCCCACAACAAAAGGCCCACTCAGTTGAAATCTAATCTGTGTTAATTAACACCCCCGAGAATGAAAACACTTCTGTATCTGTGTGTGGTTCCTGGCTCCAGCTCTCCCATTAACATGGCTCCTGGGTGGAGGGGTCTGAGGGTTCCCCGAGGCCGTGGAGGCCTGCACCCCCATACCTGGCTCGCCCCAGGCCAAACCCAAGGGAAGGAGCCCAGGTGACACTGGTGGATTTTCAGAGCTGAAACCTGCTCTCCCCAAGGGACCCACTGACAGCCCGAGGATGAGTGCTGGCCCCAGCGCCTGTGCGCTCCTCGACCCGGCCCTCCTCTCTCCCACCCGGGCCGGGCCTGTGCACACACCCCTCGCACTGTCCCATGGCTCCACCAGCCATACCCTTGACTGTGAACAGACTCCATCCACCCTGGGCCATGCCTCCTTTCAGCCCCTGAGGTCCCTTCCTTCCTGGACCCTTTTGTTCAAATGCACAGCCCTCGCAGCCCTGGAGAAGCCAGCACAGGCCTCAGGTGCCCGGCATCCACAGCAGCAGGCATGGGCAGGCAGGGCCCGAGCAGGGCCAGGACACAGGAATGAGACGAGAAGCCACTAAAGACCCAGATTCCAAACTCCCCCACAACATTTACTCGAATGTTTCCCAAAGCCTGGGTGCCACCACCGTGAGGGTGAGGATCAGGCCAGTCCCTGGTGAGGGGGCAGAAGGACAGGGAAGGGTGGGGACAGGGGGACATGCACCCCGGCCCGGCAAAAACAAGCGCTGCTGGAGCCCATATGAGAGGGAAAGAGCTTCCCTGGCGATTCCAGGAAGGCTCCCCGGCCTCCGTGACTAACCCATGAAGTGGCTGGTGCAGTGGGTGCGAACTCAGGGTCCAGTGGAGAAAGGGAACCCGCAGCCTGAGGTGATACTCCACCCCAGCCCCTGCTCAGCCACAGGAGAGGTGCTTAAATAATAAATAACACAACAATGACTGTGTAACCGCTACACCCCACGGCCCAGGCCTCCCAATGCCTCAGGCAGGAACACCGCCAAGAGGAAATTTCACCCCCACCTACAGCTGGGGACACTGAGGCACACAGGAGGCTGGCCCAGGGTGCTCTCACTCCAGTTACCCGCCAACATCTTGGGTCCACACTTGTCCTCACACTCTGGCTTCCTCTCATCACCCCAGTCCCCTCCCCACCCCCACATCTCCAGTCTGTCCCCACGCACAGACCCAAGCCAGTAGACCGCTGTACCCCTCCAGGAGT
>PVKM010040645.1:0-13385 GCA_004027735.1 Carollia perspicillata
TTAAACATATTGTAAGATGTTACTCAATCTATATCTGATAAATGAGTGAATAATTGGCAGCCTTTGTGAATAACATGATAAATGGACTCTCCGCCTATCTGAAGAACATTTTATGGTAAGTTTGAAAATTAGCAAAACAGCTAATGAAGAGACTACAGATGCATAAACCAAAAATGACACTCCTCAATTAGTCATGAAACTTTTCATATTTATTGCCACAAACGTGTCTTTATTAAGGGCCTCTGTCAGACATGACCCTATCATGAGCTGAGGGATATGCTCACTAAGAATACTCTTGCACTTCACAGCTCAAGACCTAGTTCGAAAGAGGAGAGCCATACATGAATATTAGGGAAGCTAAGACTCAAAGGAAAAATGTCGCCTGAGACCGCAAAACCAGTGTAGGACAGATATAGGACAGAACAGTGTGTGACCATAAAGCCACATGTCCTTTCATTGCTCTATACTATAATGGGAAAAATGATAAGGAACACTGGACAAAAATAAAGGCTAAGCTCATGCCAAGGAGGGAAGATTGTCCAACTTACTACCTTTATGAAACACTTGTAGGATCTTTTGGTCCCCAAAATCCTAACCCATGTTCTGCATGATTCTTAATATTCCACCATTAGAACTTGACTCCTTAGCTTTGGTCTCCTATAAGAGGTAAATATCCTTAGGAATGTGTCACTTAACAGTACTCATTCCACAAATATTTCTAAATACCTAATATGTTTTGGGTACTCTTTTAGCTGCTGAGGATACAACAGAAGACACAAAAACAGTCCCTAATTTCTTGTAGCTTTACAATGTGATAAAAGACACAGATAACAAATATCAATATGAATGTATATTAAATAATCTATTAGAGTGGTAAAGCAAGATAAGGAGAGGATATACAGAAGGACTGGTTAGACAGGGGGATCAAGAAAAGCCTGTCTCACCCTGGCTGGTGTGGCTCAGTGGATTGAGTGCCGGCCTGCGAACCAAAGGGTGGCAAGTTTGATTCCCAGTCAGGGCACATGACTGGGTTGTAGGACAGCTCCCCAGTAGCGGGTGTGCGAGGGGCAACCAGACACTGATGTTTCTTTCTCCTTCCCTTCTCCTTTCTAAAAATATATAAATAAAATCTTTTGAAAGAAAGAGAGAGAAAAAAAAAGAAAGGGAGGGAGGAAGGGAGGGAGGGAAAGGGAAAGGAACAAAGAAAGACCTGTTTGAGGATGTGACATTTGAGTAGAGGCCTGAAGAAGTAAAGGAATGAGCCAAGTTGATAACTGGTGGAATATCATTCTAAGCAGGAAAAGCACCAAGTGCAAATCCCCTGAAGTGGAAGTACACTTAGAATGTTTAAAGAAGAGCAAGGAGGCCAGTGTAGCTGGCAAGCTATGAGCCAGAAGGAGAGTGATAAAAGATGAAGTAAGAGAAAAAGCCAGGGACAAGATTATGTAAGTTCTTTACAGGCTATAGTACAATACTTACAGGTCGTAACATTTATACGCAGGCTTATGTTTCCCTAATACAGTAAGTCCTCACTTAACTTTGTTGACAAGTTCTGCAAATTTAAATAGAACAGCGTAAAACAAAATCAATTTTACCCTAGGCTAACTGATATAAACATGAATTAGGTTCCTATAGCATCTCAACAACTTTGTAAGTTATATAAACAACATTGAACAAAAATATGTTATTCGAGAACCTACTGTACAAACTAAACTATCTGTAGCCTTCCTCAAACAAGGACCTCAACAAACTCCCAATAACCAACCACCAGTACCCCTAAGTTTCCCCATCTGCAAAATGTGGGTGATAATATCTCTTTATGACTTATCATGAGTATTTAATAACATAGTATTTATAAATTGCTTGGCAAAAAGCCTGTCTTCATAAATGGTAATTGTTATATCACTGTCATCCTATACTTATAATTTCACACTTCCTTAGCATCATTATTCTTATGATTATAACCTTCTATTTCAGAGTAATCTATAATTTGCATTTTGTCATCAACTATTCCTATAGCAGCTTGAAATCCAGAACCCAGAAATGCTCTCCATTTGTTCCAGTCTTCTATTATTCTACCTTTCCTACTGTCTCTGAATCTGCCAGCTAACCTCATTCCAACACTTAATCCTGGACTCCACCCTGCCTCCCTGCCATGAACTGAACTGCATACTGCCTAGAAGTCTTAAATTGAAGTCCTAACCCCTAATATGGCTGTATTTGGAGACAGTTTTTAGGCAAAAATTAAGGTGAAATGAGGTCATAAGGGTGGGACCCTAACACAACAGCACTGATGTCTTTACAACAGGAAGAGAGACTGGAGCTCTCTCTCTGCCATGTGAGTATACATCGGAAAGGTAGTCAAGGAAGGGAGCTCTCACCAGAAACCAAACCTTGCTGGAACCTTGATGTTGAACTTCAAGAAGTAAGAGAAATAAAGGTCTGCTTTTAAACCATCCAGTCTACAGTATATTTTTATAGCAGTTTGAGCTAAGACATTTCAATATCCTTTTTGGCCATCAGCCCTTTTTTGGTTTTACTTTTTAAATTTTTTCCTTATGCTGTCTCGTTCCCTCATACTTCTCATAACTCTTGACCCTATTCCTCCCTCGACTCGTTCCTTCAGTCAAGTTTTCTGAAAATAAAAGTAACTCTAATTCCTCATTTCTCACTTATCCCTAAAATTTACTACAATCTTGTTTGCATCCACTCTTTGTGCCAAAAATGATCTCAACAAAGTCATTAATTACTTACATGCCAAACTCAACATTCTTTTAAATTACTCATCATCCTACTTGGACTACAAAGCAGTATTCTGCATTATTGTACATTTGAGAAAAAAACATACAGGTTTTCTCAGTACCGATTTCTCAGGACTGTCCCAGTTATAATACGTGTGACTCTAAATTACATATGGGATACACACGAATGAAAAGTTCCACTGGCAACCAGGACATATGTATGAGTTTATAAACAGAGATTCATGAGTCATCTTCACATATTTGGAAATTGAAGGGTTGAGACTAGATATCAGGGAGAAGGTACAGTAACAGCAACTGCTAAAAACATAATTGACAGGAACACCAACCCTCAGAGCTGATGAAGAAAAGAGAATCTTACTGAGGAATCAACCTGAGTGGCAGACAGAACACCCAGAATGACTGGTGTCTAAAGAAAAATTCTGTAAAGAGATGAATTAAGAAAAAGCCTAGTCTTCACCAGAGTTGCTCAGTTGGGCATTGTCCTGCAAAATGAAAGGTCTCTGGTTCAATTCCCAGTCAGGGCACATGCCTGGGTTGTGGGTTCAACCCCAGCTGGGATGCATATAACAGGATCAGTGTTTCTCTCTCACATCTTTCTCTCCCTCTCTGCTCCTCTCTCTAAAAAATAAATAAAAAATTTTTAAAAAGAAAAAAAAGCGTAATGCCTTTAATGAACAGGTTATAAGCCTCCTGTGGACAGAGCTTGTTTTTATCAAGTAAGTAATCAATAAATCTTTGATGGATTGAATCATTCCTATAATTATAGGAAACATGCACAATAAAATATTTCCCCCTTCTAATTTTACTATGATTTATACTATAATTTGAAGTTCTGCATAGGGGTACTGCTTCATCTTTCAATTAGTTAGTGAAATTTGATTTATTAAAAAGATTTTAAATGCTTCTCAACTGTTGTAAAGATTATGATTTAAGAATTGCTCAAAATCTCAGAAATCTTGAAATTCTGTTTTCTGAAAAACATAATTTACTTTAAAATAATTCTAAATATATTCAATTATAGGGTGCTCATATCAAAATCTTGCAGCTCTTGCCTTTTTTTCCAAAAAGAAATTATAAATTCAAAATAAGACTCAAGCCCTGGCTGGTGTAACTAGAGGATGGAGTGCAGGCTGTGAACCAAGGAGCTGCTGATTTGATTCCCAGTCAGGGCACACGCCTCGGTTGCAGGCCAGGTCCCCAGTCAGGGGTGCATGAGAGGCAACCACACATTGATGCTTCTCTCCTTCTCTCTCTCCCTTCCCCTCTCTCTAAAAATAAAATAAATGAAATCTTAAAAAAAATAGTAAGACTCAATTACCAGGCACCCCCTAGTGGCAGTAAAATCAAGTTTGAAAAAATTTTAGTGCATATGGTTTAAGATAGAATTCCCTATATCTGTCTGTAGCTCTCACCAAACCTTGAGAATAAAATGGTTTGTCAGTAAACAGTTTAAGAGCATGTTATTTTATATCTACATTTTACTAAATGATCAATAATATATTGTTACTAAAATTGCATTAACATACTAAAATTTCATGACTATTCCTAAGAAGAATTAAAATATTAATGCCTTTCAAAGAGTATATAATGACAAATTACAAGATTAAAAACATCTCATTCTAAAGATCAGCATCCAAAAAAGTAGGCATCTTTGGAATAAGGCTCTAGATATTAATATTTCTGTCAAAAATTTGAAAGCTTAAGTAGATGCAGAGTCAGAAGACAACTTCAGAATCAGAAGTATTTACTACTGACCTAGAACAATCTCTTCTAAAAACTTCAAATTTCCTCATCTATAAAATAGAGGTATCAAAATGGACCTGCATCCTGGCGGGGTTGTTATAAAAATCAAGTAGGAGTTGAATGAAATCCTGGCCTGTGTGGCTCAGTTGGTTGGAGTGTCAGTCACCCCATATAGCCAAAGGTTGCAGGAACGATTCCCAGTCATGGCATATGCCTAGGTTGCAGGTTCAATGCCTGGTCAGGGAGCCTACAAGAGGCAACCAATAGATGTCTGTCTGTCTCTCCCTCTCTAAATACTTCTGACTCTGAAGTTGTCTTCTGACTCTGCATCTACTTAGGTTTCAAATTCTTGACAGAAATATTAATATCCAGATCCTTATTCCAAAGATGCCTACTTTTTTTGGATTCTGATCTTTAGAATGAGATGTTTTTAATCTTGTAATTTGTCATTATATACTCTTTGAAAGGCATTAATATTTTAATTCTTCTTAGGAATAGTCATGAAATAGTAGTATGTTAATTAAACTCTCTGTCTTTCCTCCCCTCTCCCTCTTTGCTCTCTGTCTAAAAAAAAAAGAATCAAAACATATCCTTGGGATAGGATAAAAAAAAAAAGTTGAATGAAAAGTATTACTATTGGTATTTATTAGAACAAATGAATCATTTTAATGATCGTTCTTTGTTATTTGTACTTTTGCATATAATGTATCACTCCTGCCTTCTAAATTTTTACAACCATCCTGAGATCTAAAAACAATGCTTCCCATTTTATAAAGAAAAAAAACATAAGACCCTAGCCCAGCTGATATTTCAATCCAAAATTCTTCTCATTATATTTTGATGTCTTTTACCTAGGAAAATAGGTTATAATCATATTACTTTCCTGACTTGATTATAATAAAATTTCAGAGTGACGCTATAATACCAATGCTATCTAGTCAGTGTAGAGAAAACATATGTTACAAAGAAAGAACCTAATGTTTGCCACTGCACTGGAATTGGAATGGCAGAAAACAGCAGCAGAACCCTGTCATGGTTCTGCACTGCAATTAACAGGCAGTTTATTACCCAACTCTCCTCCACATACCAACATCTACTGATTCATCTCAGAGAAATAAAACAACAAAATGAATTATACATTAAACCAAACAACTAAATAAAATATACCTGTTTTTTAAAAAAATCTCGAGTCTGATATTAAAGTAGGATGGGATAATATATACATAACCTTTTCTATTTTCCTCTACCAATTTCAGAATTTTTCCATGCATTTGCCAATTCTCAAATATAACACTAAAAATCAAAATTACATTTTATTTTTCTTATTAGATTATGAATTAGGTTCTAAGTTACAAATATAATTTCTATGAATTCACCAATTATAACAAAATTCTGCAAAATCAAATTAAGTCATTGTAAAGTTTAGTATGCAGAAATTTTATCTGTCTACCATATATTCAATAATATGATTAGCTATATATATAACTCAAAAGGAAGCTGTTTTTGGACTCTACTATATTGTTAAGATGTCAAAAAATTACTTTTATTTGGTGAAACACAAAATGAAAATCACAAGTTAAAAGTAATTATTACCATTAGCCTTTAAGGTTCTGCATAATTTTTTAAATTGTATGAAATCACACACAAAAGAGAAAAGTAATCTAGTTTTATAAATATATAAAATACTAAAATAAACACACCTAGGCTTTATTATACTTTAATAAAATATTTATTTATAACTTTCTCATTAGCAAGAAATTCTACATGCCCCATACACCTACCACCCAGCTAACTCTGTGCTTCTTGTCTTTTGTTCCACTTTGAATTTTTCTTACTCTTACCATGCAGGAAAACAGCATCATTATAACTTGATAACAATCTATAAAGCCAACTAGAAAAGATTACTTTAGTGCTATATGAAGACTCATTTTCCAATAGACACAGCATTTCAGATTGAGTGATTGGAATCAAACTAAGGTCAGCCACATAGATAAAGATGAAGAACATTTATTTCCATTGGCCCAGGATGACTTTTTTTAAAAGATATTTTTTTATTTATTTTTAGAGAGAGGAAGGGAAAGAGAAAGAGAAGGCAAGAAACATCAATATGTGGTTGCCTCTTATGCATCCCCCACTGGGGACCTGGCCCACAACCCAGGCATGTGCCCTGACTGGGAATCAAACCAGTGACCCTTTGCTTCACAGGCCCGTGCTCAATCCACTGAGCTACACTGGCTAGGGCCCAGGATGACTTTTTGATAAATCCATTTAATCATGCTACTGGAAAGTAACAGATTATAACCAATAATAGCTTCTATCGGCTTATAATTATATGGATTACATATTGGATGATAGTGATTACACTCTGTTAATTAACCTACAAAATAATAATCTACCTCACTAGATAAAGAACCGTATCTATAACACCTTGTTTAATCTCATCTGGTGTTTATGCACACATTAATTACTATAAAGAGGACTACAAATACTGTTTGGCTATTTGCGATAGCATGCAAATTCTACTTCTCACTAATATATGATCTGAACATAAAAGACAAGGAGTAATCCAAGAAATCTTTAAATTCTTAACCTAAAACAAACTATAAACAAACTACCAAATACGATTACATTAGATTTAATTTTTTCAGTTCCGTAATTTCTATTTGGTCTTCTTCCCCACACAGAGTTCCTAAAACCCTTGGAATTTTCTAAGTGATGAGTGATACAGGTGAGAGTAAGGAGTTTTTTGCTATTCGTAACAAGCCCCTTTCATCCACACCTGAGTTTGTTAATAAGGTGACTTTTACAAAACCCCTCAGGGTGGGAGTTGATTAACAGAAGAACCAACTTTGTGATTAAATGCTATCCACATCTCTCTCCTCCCTACCTGTGGGGAGAGAAAAGGGAGAAGAGCAGGGAGAAGTTGAGTTAATCACTAATAGCCAGTGATTTAGTCAACATGCCTTTGTAATGAAGCCTCCATAAAAAACCCTAGCTGAAGGATTTGGGAGAGCTCGCAGGTTGGGGAATAACAATTCATCCATATGCCAAGAGGGTGGCACACCATAAACTTTACAAGGACAGAAATACCTGTGCTCCAAATCCTTCTGTATCTCGTCCTATGTCTCTCCTCATCTGGCTATACGTTTATATCCTCTGAAATATGCTTTTTAATGAACCAGTAACAGTAAGCAGAGAAGATTTCAGAGTTTGGTGAGCTGTTGTTGCAAATTATCAAACCAAAAAGGATGTTATGTAAATCTCCAATTATCGTCGGTTGGTCAGAAACACAGGTAACAACCTAGACTTGCAATAGCTGGCTGATGTGGGGAGGCAGCCTTGTGCAGCTGAGCCCTGAACCTATTGGATCTGATGCTATCTTCAGGTAGATAGTATCAGAATTTAGTTAAACTGTGTAATATCCAGTGGGTGTTGAAGAATTGTGTATTGTGTGGGGAAACAAAAAACATGTATTTTGTGGCCAGAAATGTTCTGTGAGTACTGCAGTAGAAAACAACAGGAATGTTTTCCTTCCATTACATAAATAATACAGGTATCTGGTAGGTGGTGGGTAGAAGTCTGACAATACTCAAGTTCAGGGATACAGGTGTCTACACCATACAAAATCACCAAGTTGTACTTAAGAAGAAAATGTGTATAAAAATTGTAAAAACCTAAAACAACTTAAACATAGTTCTGGGATAAGATTATACTCACAAGAATTAAGGCTCTAACACTAGCATAATCATTCACTGAAGATCGGTTTGCTTTATCTAGCAATAATAATGAAATACACAATTAAACATTACAATAATTTACTCATTCTATAAGTGTACTGAATTTCACTGTGAAAACTGAAAGAAAAAAAGAGATCTTCTATTCCAAATAGAGAGAAAATCTTAATAAAAATTGTATAATTGAAGAAAATTACAGGTCAATATCCTTGATGAACACATATGCAAAAATTCTCAACAAAATACTATCAACTGGATTCAACAATACATTAAAAGGATTACATGCCAAAACCAAGTGGAATTCATCCCAAGGATGCAAGGATGGTTCAACATCTGTAAATCAGTCAATGGGATGCATCACATTAACAAAATAAAGGATAAAAACCATACAATCACTGATGAAAAAAGGCATTTGACAAAATTCAACACCCTTTTATAATAAAAATGCTCAACAAATAGCACACAGAGGGAACATATCTCAACATAATAAAGCTACTATATGGCAAAACCCAGTTAATATCATATTCAATGGTGAAAAGCTGAAAGCTTTCCCTCTAAAGACAAGATTGCCCACTATCATCACTTCTATTCAATACAGTATTGAAAGTCCTAGCCACAGCAGAGATTAAAAAAAGAGGGGAAAAAAGGCATACAAACTGGAAAAGAAGTAAAACTCTCATTATTCATAGATGACATGATACTATATATAGAAAATCCTAAAGACTTCACCAAAAACTATTAGAACTAATAAATCAATAAAATTTCAGGCTAAAGAAATCTATTACATTTCTATACAGCAATAATGAACAATCAAAGAAAAATTAAGAAAACTATCCCACTTATAATTGCATCAAAGCATACATTGCCAAGGAATAAATTTCACCAAAGAGGTAAAAGAGCTGTACTCTGAAAACTATAAGACACTGAAGAACGAAACTGAAGAAAATACAAGTAAATAAAAGATTATACCTTGCTCACAGGTGAAAGGATTAATACTGTTAAAATGTCCTTATTGTCTAAAGAAATATACAGATCCAATGCAATCCCTGTTAAAATACCAACGGCATTCTTCTAAGAATTAGAACTAATCCTAGAATTTACATCGAACCACAAAAGACCCAATATAACCAAAGAAATTTTAATAGAACAAAGTAGGAGATATTACACTCCCTGGCATAAAACTATACTTATAAAGTTACAATAATTAAAATGGTATAGAACTGGTGTAAAAACAGATAAATACATCAATAAAATAGAATAAAGAGCCCAGAAATAAATCCTTGCTTACATGATCAAATAGTCTACAACAAAGGTAGAAAGGATATACAATAGGGTAAAGAAAGTCTCTTCAATAAGTGGTACTGGGAAACTGGAACAGACACATGCAAAAAAAAAAAAAAAAGGACCACTTATACCATAAAAAAAACACTGAAAATGGATTTAAGACCTGAAATCATAAAACTCCTAGGAAAAAACTGACAGTAATCTCTTTGACATCCCTCTTAGCAATATCTTTTGGATATGCCTCCGTGGGCAAGGACAACAAAAGAAAAAAATAAACACATGGAACTATATCAAACTAAAAAGGTTTCACACAGAGAAGGAAACCATCAACAAAATGTAGAGCCAACCTACTGAATGGGAGAAAATATTTGCAAATCATGTATCTGATAAAAGGTAAATATTCAAAATATATAAGAAACTCATATAACTCAACACCAAAAAAAGATAAACAATATAATTTTAAAAATGGGCACAGTACCCAAATAGACATTTGTCCAAAGAGGACACACAGATAGCTAACAGACATATGGAAAGATGCTCAACAGCACTAATTACCAGAAAAAATACAAATGAAAACCACAGTGAGAATCTCGCACTGGTCAAATGGCTATTATCAATAAATGAACAAACAACAAGTTCTGGCAAGGATATGGAAAAACAGAAGCTTTGCACACTGTGGGTGGGACTGTAAATTAGTGAAGTATAGAAAATAGTATGGAGATTCACGTTTAAAATTTATTTTAAAAAATTGAAAATACAGTTGCTATATGATCCAGCAATTCCACTTCTGGGTATTTATTTGAAGAGAATACAAATAATAATTTGAAAAGATGCATGCGTTTCTATTCATTTCAGCATTACTAGTACTAGTTGTGATATGGAAGCAACCTAGATGTGCATCAAAAAATAAATGGATTAAGTATGTGTGTGTAGGTATATATTTCAGCAATAAAAAAATGCAATCTTGCCAACTACAATGATATGGATGGACCTAGAGGTTATTATGCTAAGTGAAATAAGTGATACCAAGAAAGAAAAGTACTGAATGAGTTTACTTACATGTGGCAATCTACAAAAACAAAAGAAATGAGTAAATAAAACAAAACAGAAACAGATCCACAGAAACAAAGAACAGCTGATGGTTGTCAAAGGGAAAGGGAGTGGGGCTATGAGAAATTCAAAAACTTAACTCTGTATCTGATCTTGTCACACAGTTTTTGGTAAATAAGTAAATAAACAAATAACCAACCATCTAGTCTCAGTTGCCTTCTAGGACTTCTTCTTTTTTTTTTAACAGCACAATAATTTTGGAAAGAAATCATATCAGCAATATAAAAAAATTATATCAGTGTTTTGCAAGCTGTATTCTGCAAACCTCAAGGAATTTTGCTCAAAGGTATACCTTCTTTAGCCATGGGAAAGTCTGGAATTCCACTTACTTATTCTCTTCTCTCCAACTCTAATTCTTCCCCTTCAAACACAGAAATTACAGTTTTGACTATTGTTTACATAATGGAGTTTTGCTAAAAATTTTCTTTGGATAAAAGGTACTACCACTAAAATCAAACAAATAAACTAGCCTAACTATATAATTTGAAAATTTATAAAGTTCATCACTATTAGCATATTAAGCTTTAACAAGATTTTGATTTGATTCTGATATTTATATACAGTTTAAAGCAAAGTTATTAACAGTACAACTTTTCATTTCAGAGTCACAGAAAAAGTAAACACCTTACCCAGTATGACTAGATGATGAAGGTGGTGGCAAGTCTGGTGTAAGAACATAAAGACTGTTGTTTTTTGGCAAATGTAGAGATTTTAAGACCGTCTGAAAAAGAAAGCACAAAAAGCAAATACTGACTATGCATTTTTTCTGTTGATTGTGCATTGTTAATTTTTCCTATAGTTCTTGAAAAACTGTCAATATTATAGTTTGACTTTTCATCTTTTGACTATTTCCTAAATAGAGTAATACACAAAAACTACTAAATGCAAATAACCTTGTTTCTCCCATATATAAATTAGCATAAGTATGAATGTTAAAATAAAAATTCTTTGGCTCGTGAAGAGATATAAATAGATAACATAGTTAAGATATTAATATCTTCACTGAAAAAGTATATCCTTGCAACTAATAAGCATTTCATTCCAGTCAAAATTAGCAATGTAGGCTTTCAGAGATCATCAGATGCAGAACAGATCATAGAGAGCACCTCAATTTTATAGATGAGGAGCTGCAGTCTGAGAAGTAAAGTGACTTGGATGAGGTCTCTATTAAGTGTTATTTAAGTCACTTAGGTCACTTAACTCTTAATTCCTTAACTCAATAGGTTTGGCACTGTCCCACAAAGTGGAAAGTCGCTGGTTTGATCCTGGTCAGGGCACATGACTGGGTGGTGGGTTCGGTCTCTGACTGGGGCACATAGGAGAGGCAACCAATCAATGTTTCTATTTTACATCAATGTTTCTCTTTCTCTTTCTCTCCCTTTCCTCTCTCTAAAACTAAATAAATAAAATCTTAAAAAAAAAAAACAAACTTCTACATATCGTTCAAACTCCCAATTTGATGGTAAATACTTGCTAATGTATTGCAAACATTTTTTGATAGCAGTAAACATTAAGAAACACATTTTACATCTTTACATCATAACCCAGGACATACATATCTATTCAACAGATATATATTGAGTTACTTACTGTGTCAGAACTATTCTAAACACTAAGAATATAGCAGTGCACAGAATAGCCTAACACCCCTGATTTTAGGGAGCTTACACTTTAGTAGCAATAAATAAAATAAGTAATCTATAGAACTGAATATTAGAAAGTGATCTTTTTTTTCTACTAAACACAAAGTAGGGAAGGAGAGGTGAAAAAAAAAGGATGGGGAGTTATATAATTTTAAACTGGGTGATCAGGGTGGTTCTCATTTGAGCAAAGACATTAAGGTGTTGAGGAAACCCTAAGAATATATAGAACAAAATATTTCAGGCAACATCTGGGCAAAATCCCTAATAAAGAACAAGGAACCCTAGCCAGGTAGCTCAGTTGGTTGGAGTCTTATCCCACACACCAAAAGGTTGAAGGTTCAATTCCCAGTCAGGATACATACCAATGTTGTGTGTTCCATCCCCTGTTGGGGTGTGTACTGGAGACAACCAATTGATGTTTCTCGTCCCCGCTTCTCTCTCTCTCTCAAAACCAATAAACATATCCTCAGGTGAGGATTTAAAAAAAAAAAGAAAGAGCAAGGAGGCCAAAGTAACTGAAGCCAAATGAGCACTAGTAGCATAACAGGGTGCAGCCAGGAGGGGGCCCCAAAGAGGGATCAAGGACCCGCTCCACGCTGCACACCCCTTCCCCTGGTAGAGCGTTACTGGGAGGCAACTCCCTCTGGTTACAGTGCCTGTCTGAGAGATGACTGGCTCCCCGCCATGGGGCGACGCCTTCCCAGACTCATTATGGCAACTGAGTAAGGGAGTCCTGGGGGGTGTGACTGACCATGGGAGGAGCCAGAAAAGGAATGGAAGAGGAAGATGGTCGGAGTATTAAAGGGGGAACGCAGCAGCCATTAGAGAACCACACGGACTAGGAAGAGGGCAGATCCCCTTGCATTTTCTGGTGCCTCCGGATCAACATCAGTGTATTTCCTATATGCCTGACACATCCTTTCTAAAAATTCAGAAGGATCCTCATATGGCTTCTGCTGGAGAGTCTGTATCAAGTTCAGACTCTTCTGCTTGGGCACGCCTTTCCTAAGTCCTTCCAATGTACACCTTCTATATTGTCTCAGGGAGATTAAGCTGTCTCTGCTATTCGGGTCCCACTTAGGGTCAACCCGAGGAATTGCCTCTAGTGG
>PVKM010040646.1:0-13387 GCA_004027735.1 Carollia perspicillata
CCACCCAGGGCTGGGATTTTTTTAAATTACTTTATTTTCTTTTTCATTAAATTTATTGGGGTGACATTGGTTCATAGGGTCACATAGGTTTCAAGTGTATTTTTCTGTGATATGTGATCTGTATATTGCATTGTGTGCCCACCACCCAAAGTCAAATCGTCTTTGACAAATCGTCCGTCACCATATATTTGATTTCATGACTTGAAAAGTGGACCAGTTGTCTTCTAGCTGTCCCACTGTCTTGATTTTTCTCTTTCCTCATGGTGACATTCAACTTGTTCCTCTATCCCCTTTATTTCATGCAAATGAGAAGTTAAGTCTGGGACCTGATTGGATTAAAAAAAACATTTTGGCGAGAGCATTTCATGGGGGCAGCACAGAGTGTCCATTACTAGCCAAGTTTGATGACTGGAGGCAGTGATCACCAGATTTCCCGTTGTAAACATATATTTACTAAAAATAAGTTACTAAATATTATTTACTAAAAATAATACTAAAATATTTTCTTAATAATTGGTTAATGGGGTAATACTTTGGCATGATATAAATACTCTGTTCCCCATGACCTTTCTCCCAGTAGTTTTGGCATCCATCGATAACTTCTTGATTGGGCTATTGTTGGGAGTTGTGTAAAGCCAGTTCTGAATTAACGCTCATGGCTGTAAGTATTGACATGAGCAATTGAAAAGAATAAAAAAATTGGGGGGTTTTGGAACCACTGAGGGGAAAGCAGCAAAATGGGGCCATTACATTCTGTCCAAGTGTAGGTCTTGTGTGTGATGTGGGCCGCCATTCAGTCGAGCATCAGTTGCTTACACACTTGGCGTCTATAAGTTTGTTTGAGGTCAGGGAGAAAGCAGGTTGGGTGGAGCTAAAGATAAGTCAGGGTCCAAAGGAAAAATGATTTTGACTCTTTGGAAGTTATCTGTATTTCTATTCTTATTTCCTCCTTTTGTACTTACTTTCCACTCTTCTTCACTAGAAAAGGGATCCCTCATATCTTAACCATTTCTCCCCCTCACCCAACACTCCAGTGGGTAAAACAGTATTCCCAAGACCCAGGTATGTATGGCCGTCCTGGTTCCCAGCCAGGAGAAGGAAGAGAACCCTTCCGATCCATGGAGTGGCTCCTAGAACTAGGCCATCAGGCAGTCGTCCGACACTTGAGTCTGCCACTACAACGCAAGGGTGGGAAATGTGGTTTCAAAAGTCGAGGAAGAGGCCTGTGTCTCAGTTTGCTCCGTGGCGCTAGAGAAGCCAGTTCACTGTCTACATGAGGGTATATTGTGGCCCCCCACCTGTAACACTTGGAAGCTCTGCCCCCTCGCACAGGAGAATTGATGAGAATGCATGGGGTGTATTCAGAACAGAAATCAGTGTGCAGTTTCAACCACAATTGTCCTCTCACAGTATGTGTTGCAGATGAACCTCCTCAATCTCTGGTTCTTCCTTCTTCTTCCTTTTTTCTTTTTTTTTTAAGATTTTATTTATTTTTAGAGAGAGGGGAAGGGAGGAGGAGAGAGAAACATCAATGTGTGGTTGCCTCTTGTGTGCCCCTTACTGGGGACCTGGCCTGTAACCCAGGCATGTGACCTGATTGAGAATCAAACCAGTGACCTTCTGGTTCACAGGCCTGAGCTCAATTCACTGAGTCACACCAGCCAGAGCTGGTTCTTCCTTCTTAAAAGACTACCTGAGAGCTGACTGGGTGTTGAGATTTCTTCTCTACTTGATAGGCATCAGATCGTTGTGAGAAATGAAGATACCGAAGGGTTTATGCCTGTCCTCTGAGTTTATGGGCCACCCAGAAATTCATCATTCCTGAAAACTGCAGAATGAGTATTATTATTATTATTATTATTATTATTATTATTATTATTATTATTATTTTAGGGAGACAGGGCTAGACTATGTGCTATTTATATTATTTTTGCAAAGGCCAAACGGATTCCAAAGGAAAGCCTACTCCAATCAGTAATTGCTAGTATTTTGTTTTAAGAATGTCAGAATCCTACAGAACTCTTCAGAGGATTCAGATAAAAGGTGAAAAGTTCACCCCACTTCCTTTTCTTCAAACTACAGCTACTTGAGAATTGAACACAAAGTTAAGTAGCTGCTATCTACTCCTTCTGCACGCCCACACATACAGGGATCACCCTGTCCTCCTTTCTGGTGGCGAAGCCTTAGTGTATTCCTTATTCTTTGCCCACAATGACATCTCCAGAGAGGCTGTCCTGACTGTCCTCTCCAGCTGCCCATAGATGTGGTCTGCACCCTGGAGAGTCAGACGTGTAGCCCGAAATGCTTTCATTTGAGCTACACACTTAAATATAGAGTCAGTAATTAATTGAGGGTCTGCCTGAGAAGTTTTTCATGCATATACAAATCTCATCACTTTTTTCTCATTGGGTAAGCCTTCTGGTAAGGGAAACGTGATGTTACTGTTTATTTCTTCTTCTTTTTTCATCTAGTTTCTTCTCCCTATTATGGTTGAAATGAGCTGTTGCTTGGTGTTGAAAGAAGTGTTGCAAGGCCCAAGTTTAATTTTCCCAGCTGGGATGGATGGGGTCTCCTTGGGCTTTCCAGGGGGTGCTTCTAACTCTTACGTAGTCATATTGGGGATTTCGGTTTGACCGCAACTTCCCTCCAAAACCCACACGTCCCTGAGTTAAGCAGTTAAGCAGTGCTGGAGCCCGGGAGCTCGGGAGACTGCACGGTTTAATCCCCGCACATGTACAGAAATGGAGAAATAATCCCTGCGAAGCTGCGTGGGGGGACTTCCCCTGCTTACTGCAACTCCATTATTGGGGAAATGTTTAGAAATTCTGAATCCCCGCCTTACTTTGCTCTTCTCCAGATAACTCCCCTCCTCCCCTTCCAAGCCGCTGCATCACAGTTAAGGGATGGGACAGGGCAGGGCCTGTTCCCTCCATGTGCAGACCATGTGCCCTGCCTCATCCTCCAGGGCCGTCCTGCCCAGCCTGCTTGTCCTTCCTAAGTGAAGATCAGTGACTGAGAAAAGCAGACCGTAGAAAAATGTGCATAATGTGATCTCATTTTATTAAAAATGTGTATGCATACATATGCGTGTGAAGAGAGACCAGCAAAGATGTGCACAGTGGTGATCTCTGAGTGGGGGCATGCATGGTTTTTATTTTTCAGTTTTTGTTCATCTGCATTTCCTTACTTCCTCCAACATATGTATAGTTTCTGTTATAAATAAGAGTTTTTTTCTCTTTAAGGGGGTAGGCGAGAAGACTGGCGCCAATGCTTCAGAGCCCAACGACATGAGAAAGTGACTCAGAACTTGTTTGTTGGACCTGCTGGTTGTTGAGCCCTTGCCATGTGTGAGGTCTCATTGGCTGTCTTTCTCTTCCTTCTGTAGTCCGTGGGGATTTTGGGATCACGATGCCTCGTGCTAATGGAGGGTGGGTGGAGCGTAGCCTTGTCTTATTTCCCAGGCTTCTCCTACATGAGGATAAAATAAATGAAGTAGCCCCTTAGATGCCCAGCCAGGACCCTCTGGTCAGGGCCTGATCTCCACCCCGTAGTCCATCTCTGCCAAGTTCAGAAGGGCAGCCAGCCACAAACACCTCACTTCCTGTGTCATCTGCTGCCTTCTTCCTTCCCCTCACCCTTTCTTGCCCTTCTAAGAGCTGTCATCATTCTCCTTCGGGTACCAGCAGTGGGGGTTTGCTGGTGTGACCAAGCCTGAGCAGATTTCCAGCCCGGGATACGAGAGAATAGCGGAGACAACTTGGTGATCCTTCTGGAGAGGCGTTGGCTGGGGTAACTTCAGGTGCTTAGGGATTGTGTCAACCTTGTCAGCAGCTTCTTACCCTACCCCTCCAGTATCACCGGTGCTTATCACGGAGCTGGCTGGTGGGTGCTCAAAATCTGCTTACTGAAGGAATCAGTCGGTCCACTGGGGTGTGTGCCAGGCACCCTTGGCCACTCTTGGTTGGGTGTCTTATCTGCGGTTTGTGTGCTTCCCCCCCCCCCCCCGCCCCGCAGTGCACAGACACTTGACTGCGGGTCCTCTGCTCACAGAGTCCCCTCTCCCCAAAGCCATAAAAATGGAGCAGTTGGGAGACAGGGCCAAGTGGCTCTGGAAGATAGCACCTAAGGCTTCTTATCTCCGGTGTGTGCTGTTTTGTTTTGTTTTTTCCATTTGCTGTTGCCCAAGAACCAAAGCATCCGCCACTGATCAGCTACACGGTGAAATGGCCTGGCCCCGTGCCAAGGTACTTCACCAGGTGGTTGAGCCGCGGAGGCTGCTGCATGCGATGGGCCGATAATACCCCACAGTGCTGTAAACAGGACACTCCACCCTCCCGCAGCCACCCAGCCAGTGCCCCGGCAGCCTGCTGCTTTGTCACGGCCTGTCATGATACGGGCGTCTCTTCTCAGATAGGAGAGCCGATTGTCTAATTTCCCTCCCCATTTCCCAAATCTGAGAGGGGTACTTTCCAGAAATGAAACCAGTTGATCTTCCAACCACAAGCAACCGTTGTGACTTTTCAATGCTGTGTCTCCTATAACCATAATCACACAGTTGCAGAGCACATTCCACTACCCAGACCTTTCCGGTATGCCCAGAAGGGATCAGCTGGTGAGTTCCTATTTCCACTACACTCGCTTGTGAGATTTCTGGGGGCGGGTGGTGGGGGGAGCACGACCTGAGTGCTGACCTGCAGCAGCCGCTGCCCACGTCCACAGGCAGTTTTATTCCCACCCTGGCCCCGTTAATTCATGGTGGTGTCCATGCTGGGTTAGACTGTCCCTAGTAAAGGAAGGGGATCTGTGCAGATAGACGTGCACCTTCCCAGGGGACAGTGGTGGCTAGAACTCACCCTGCCCTCTTTTCCGGGCAGCCTCCACTTTCTAGGCTCCCTCACCCCCACCTTCAATCCTAAAGGATTATGATGGGGGAGGGGTTCAGTGACAACTGGCTTGCCCTAATCTAGCTGATGAAGACTAAAGCGTATTTGCATCTCATCTCCTGTCCTTTACAGCATCCCTTCGAGGGACTTGAGGCCCGATTGTGCTGCTGCCGCTCTCGCCAGATGGGAGAGCAGGCCCAGGGAGGCTGTGTGACGATGGCTGCAGTCACGCCCCAGTGAGGGCAGAGCTGCACTCAGAACGAGGTCTCTCCCATCTGAGCACCCAGATATTTGGGGGCCACGCTGCTCCAGCCTGCAGCCCCTTCGAGGATGGAACAAAGCATGTCAGTGTCTGATTTGGGCTTCAGTTGGTATTGCACTTAGAAGGAACTCGGCACCTTTGTTTAGTCCTTAGTCAATTTTGGTACCCAAATTAGCAGGAGCTCTCCAAACCATTTCGGATGGGGTTTTTGAAATCAGTGGTAGATTTTTTTCCCAATGAAAATTTGATTTTTTAAGTGCCCCTCCCCCGACTTATTTTCTGGTTATAAAGGAAACATAGCACTTAAAAAAAAAAGATTTTATTTATATATTTTCAGAGAGAGGGGAAGGCAGGGAGAAAGAGAAGGAAAGGAACATCAATGTGTGGTTGCCTCTTGTGTGCCCCAACTGGGGACCTGGCCTGCAACCCAGGCATGTGCCCTGACTGGGAATCGAACCATTGACCCTTTGGTTTGCAGCCACACCAGCCAGGGCGGAAACATAACATTTTATTATCTCCTCCCAGGGGCCAGGATGTGCCAAGAATTTGGGGGTTTAGGAGGGAGAGGCCCTTGCTGAAACAGAAGGTAACTCTGTTATCTTGTGGCTGCCTAGGAGCTGTGCCAACACCCTGCACTAGGATGTGGTCACTGTAGAAATGGGGCTAAGGCCCAGCGGTCTCATTCAAGGGAAAGAAACTGAGGCAAGTCCTCTAGTTCAACTTAGCCGTGGTGAGACCCTTGCAGGTCTAGCCACTGGGCCTGGATTAGGGTGCTTGGTTTTTCCCCATGCCCTCTGCTATCTCCATCTCTTAACCCCTTTTTCCTTGCCTCCCTCCCCCCCCCTTTTTTTGTATTTCTTTTTTTTGTTTGTTTGTTTTGGTTTGGTTTGGTTACTTGGTTGGGTTTTTTGGTTTTTTTTCTAATTATGAAGGAGTAAGTCAGGACCCCATGAAGTCCTCAGAATTTTTGTGAATAACTTTGGTCAGAGGTGGTCAGAAAGCACATAGAGATGACCAAAGTGGATGGTTGGAGTCTCACATCAAATTCCAGGGTTCCTGGTCCTCCTTAGCCGAGTGAGTACTGGCAGTGAAGTACCACCTCTGATTGCTGATCGAGATTGGGATATGAAGGGTAATGGATGGACATGAAGGATATAATAGGAACTGATATAAAATGGGTGTGGTTTAAGTTGTCCTCAGGCAATAGCAGAATGCTTTACCCCAGGTTTCAAAGACTTCATAAAAAAAAAAAAAGAACCGAAAAGCAAAAAAGGTCATTGCAGACTGCCAGGTCAGGCCTATCCTCTCCTTCCCTGAAGAGGAGCTAAAGAGGCCATTCTTCTTCCAGGTGTTCAGGCAGGTGTCCCGGCAGGTGTCCCTGCAGCCTCAGAGGGTGTTCCTCATGCAAGCGGGCCCCGAGCCTCAGTGAAGTGACATAGGAGGGAGGAGGCTTGGATTTAGATTTAGGCTTGCCTCTACCTTGCTGGGAGACTGAGTCTAATCTGAGACTGGGGATCTCTGTGCCTCAGTCTCCTCCCCAGTCTTTCCCTGGCACCCTTGAAAGCTGATGGGAGAATAGATGATGATAAACACACAAAAAAAATTCTGTGTGGATGGGACTAAATTTGAGGGCTATAGAAACCCAGGAGAGCACAGGCAGCCACTTCTGCTGAGGGGCTGGGAGAGGTGTCTCCAAGAAATCTTCCCCCGTTGCGTCTTTCTCAGCCTCGGAGTGACAGCCCTCTCTGCCTTTGTACAGTGATGTCGCCGCTGTTAGGAATCATGGTGTCCTGGCCTCTATCCTCTGCTTCCCACCTGCGTCTTTGCTTCCCTATCGTGATCTTGTAAACTTGCTTTTCCAGAGTCCCCACCTCCCCACTGGGCTCTTAAAGACAGTGTAGGAAGGCCACAGGGGACGGCATTCTGGTGTCTGCCTTGGCTGCCAACATAGGTTAGAAGCTCCCAGAAGTACCTGATCGCTGCTTTTTGATCTTAAGCACAGAATGGGAAGATGAGTAGTCGAAAAGCTTGTGCAGGACAGGAAGTTGGGAACTGAACCCAGCGTGCCTGTCATGGATTTACTGGGCGACAAAGTGCAGGACAGGGAAGAAAGAGGTCGGGCCATTCAGAGCTGCAGAGAGAAAAAGAGACGGGCAGCTCTGGAGTTCTTATTCCTGGGGAGTGGGTTGAGCTTGGATATGCAGACAAACGTAGAATCTGTGACATAACTAGAACAGGTTTACCTTGCAGTAAGAGTTTTTTGATTTTATGCAAATACTGAGGCACCTGCCAATCACCAGCCCTATGCTCTCTCCAGGCCCTGGGAGGGGGACAAAGATGAATCAGAGACAGTCCTTGTCCTTGGCTGCAGGTTGTTTATTATCCAGGAATTACAAATATAATATCCGTGATCCAGGAGAGCCGGGGAGAAGTACCAGAAGGATACAAAGTGCTGGAGGAAGTCAGAAAATCTTGAGACATTTTCCCCAGGGGATCCAGAAGGTTCTGGAGGTGGAGGCAGGTGGTTAAGCTGGTCTGTGTGGATTTCAGCCCTGGGCATGTATGCAAACCTCAGAGGAGGGGACGCTGGGGACCCGGGTGGGAAACAGTGTGTAGTGTGGTTTGTCCAGGACGTGGAGACTCTGAAGAGGAGTGAAGTGTAAGGGAGAGGTAGGTGGGGCCAGAACGTGAGGACTTCGACCACCGTCTTTGGAAGAGGGCCTTTAAAGAGCCTTAACGGAAATGTTAAGGTCATTTAAAAGGGTGTGTTATGGGTCAGTATATATTTATTTAGAAAGGTGTTTATGATGTATGGCAAAACCACATTGCAAAATGATGATGTACAGTATGATTTCATTTCTTTTTTAAAGCATACACACAGACGTGCAGAAGGCAAGACCGAGAAGGGTAGTATCCTCATAGTGTCATCAATGAGTCCTTCTGGGTGTTGAGAGCTGAGGATTTTTTGTTTTGTTTGTTTATATATTTTTTCATGTCTTGACTTTTCCACAATTTATACATACTACTTTTATAATTACAAATCACTTTAAATTTGTTTTAGATTAGCATATACTACATGATGGCTGAGGGAGATGACTTAAAATATGCCAGGAATTAGAGAAAAACAGACTAAAAGTTGTCCATGCAGTATTATGTATGATATCCAAAATGGGAAGGGAAGAGACACTCCCTGCAAATGTCCAATAATATGGGAATGGCTAAGCACACTACGTATGGCCATCTGGTGGAATATTATGTAGTCATTAAAAATGAAATGTAGACTGTTGATACTTAGAAATGGGTATATGAAGTGGATAGAACAAAGTAGAACATAGTATACATTTCATATTGATTACAACTGTCAAAATGTACAAGTATGTAAATACTTAAATGGATTTGGGGAATGTAGATTGTATATTACTTTTTTTTACTGTAGTAAAATATATATAACATGAAATTTACCTTTTCAGCATTTTTTATTTTTTCATCTCGGGCATTACGCACGCTCACAGTGTTGTGCCACCGTCACCACGATCCATTTCTAGAATGTGTTTGTCTCCCCAAGCAGAAACCCAGTGCCCGTGAAACACTAACCCCCAGCACTTCTCCCCTAAGTCCCTGGGAGCCTCTATTCTACTCTCTGCCCCTGTGAATTTGCCTAAGTGCAATCATACAGTATCGGTCCTTCGTGTCTTTTATTTCACTTAACACAGTATTGGGAGTTTCGTCCATGTTGTAGCATGTATGGGGATTCCGTCCCTTTCGGAAAGGAACATCTCATTGCATTGCATGTGTACACCATATTTTGTTGATCCATTCATCTGCCGGTGGACACTTGGGTGTTTGCACCCACTATCTGTTGTCAGTTATGGTGCTGTGGACGTGAATGTACAAATGTTTCTCTGAGACCCTGTTTTCAATTCTCTGTGTATGTACTGAGAAGCGGGACTGCTGGGTCATATGATGATTCTGTGTTTAACTTTTTGAGGAACTGCCAGCCTGTTAGTGTCTTTTTAAATGTAAAGCTCTTCAACTTTATTTATATCTGCAATCCCCAGTTCCTTTTGCACATGTGAATTTTCAAGAGCTTAGTGCAGATGTGAAAGCATTTCACTCTGTAAAGGGAAGAGTCTTACAGATCTGAAGTCAGGAGAGCGTTTTGAGTGTGGCCATGGAAACCACGGCTCACCCAGAGGATTGAAACTTACAGATGATTCCAAAGCCCTTACCTGTTGCCACCAGTCTCCACTTTTCCCTTCTCCCAGAACACTTTAGCCAAGGTAAAAGTAAAGTGAATGCATTTATAATTGCTTTATTTTTGTTCCATTTAGCCAGAGGTCTGAGATAGAGGAGAGAACCAGAAGACTTGGCTAGTCCCCCAGGCTGATACCTCAGTCCTGGATAACTGAAAGTCATTATTACATCATTCGTCTCAGGCACCTAGGTTCCCTGGGGCTAACCATCCCTGCAGGAAGTATGAAGGGTCGCTCCATCAGTTCATTGAACTTGTGCAGTGCTTAGGAGCCCTGTGATGAGTGCTGGGCAAAGGGAGAAGGGCAGGAGATAGAAGAAAACTTGGTTTTTACCCGCTTCAAGTTCCCTCTCTAAAGATGGGAACCAGCCCTGCTCTCAGGGAACTCAGAATGGAGCTCTCAGGGTACACAGTTCATAGTCCGTTAGGAACAGGACAGAGATGGAGGACGTGTATATAAAGTCACCCCAGTCCAGAGTGAAATGTTGTAAATTGTTTCTAGTGATGATAGCCAGCTGGTGAAGACAGGAGAGTGCTCCACAGACTGTACATGCTTTTATGGGCAGCTTTGAATCCCTTCAGGAGGGGGTAGATACAAGGGAAGGAGTGGCGCTGAGGTGAGGCTTCCTGGAAGAGAGAAGGTTGGTTTCCATGTCTCTTCCCACCATGCTGATGTCGAGGGGCATGCTGTGCTCTCTTCCAGCCAGCGTCCCGTGTTCAGTGGCCCCAGAAAAGCCAATGTGTAGGCCTCAGCCAACCCAGGTGCGACGTACATTCTCCCTGGACACCATCCTCAGCTCGTACCTTCTGGGCCAGTGGCCAAGAGACGCTGATGGGGCCTTCACCTGCTGTACCAATGACAAGGCCACCCAGGTAATGCTGTCTTCTAACTGGGTAAGGGATGCGGACGGGGGAGGGGAGGACTGGGCTGGCTGAGGAAGCCTTTGGTCTGCTTACCAACTCTCAGTCCTTGGAATTATCTTCATCATCTAATGTTTACCAGCTGGGTTTTCTCTGTAAACTTACGTGAAAATGAGCTGCATTCCACCTGACGGGTGGGAGAGAAGCCAGTCTGGGTTTTTCAGTTTGGCTTGAGGACTCATGCGGGGGTAAGCAAGAGTTGACTTTGGAATTTATTCTAGATTTAAAAAAATGAGATCTACCTTGCTAAAATTAAACTGAGGCCAGCATTCAATCGTGTTTGCATCCCCCAGACAACTGGAAGAGGTGGCCCAAAAGGGCGCTGAGCCAGGGCAGGTCTGGCTGGGGCAGCAGGAGTGGCAGGCTCTCGGATGGCGAAGCGCTGACCCCTAGCTGGCATCCCTGTCTGGGGTCCCAGGGGACCCTCTGGAGTCCCGCGGAGCCTGGGTCCCCTTCAGAAGATGACAGCCTTTTCATTGAGAATCATAAAACTTGGAAGCAGTCGCCACAGATGGTCCAATCCATTTGTCAGTTTCTGGATAAGATCGTGTTAGCCTGAGCGAGAAGTCATCTTAACCGTGCAATTATACAAAGATATTTTTACATCTGATTCAGGACTTCGACAGTCTTAGCTGTTTGTTAGGCTGTTAAGAGTCAAGCCTTCCCCCTTTTGGTGCAGTTTAAACCCATTCCTGTTCAACTTCAGAAAAACTGAGTCGTCCCTAGGAAGGAGGCTATGGCTCAGAGGCGAAGCAGCATCCTGGGGAGTGTTGGTCAGGCCAGCTCTTCCTTCACGGGGGCGGGGGGACGGGGGCCAGAGAGGGAGGGCCTGCGCCCACACGGCCTGCTCGTAGGTGGGTGATGGCACTTGCTTGGCCCTACCTCCCCTTCTGAGCACATCACGTCAGTCCCTTCCTTTTATTTATTTCTTTATTGAGATCCATTTTCAAATGTTGTTAGTGGAAGTCTGAATGCCCGGTACTGTTCTTGGCATGTCGAAGTGAAGAATAAGGAAATGAGAACAAGATTTGGCCTCTGAGTCTGGATGCCAGTTCCATGAAGGCCAGTGAACAGAGCGCCAAGGAGTGAGACAGGCCAAACGTCTGGCACATTTCAGAGGAGGGGAATTCTCCTGGGAATATCCTGCCTTGAACCTGCAAGGATTTACTGCAGTCGAAATGCATGGCCCTCTTCCTGGGAGCCCTGGGCACTCTCGTTCCCTGTGCCCTTTAAGAAGGGCAAGTAGGATAGGTTATGCACTCCCCTCACAGGCCCGGAGCGCACACCCCTTTCTCTTTCGAGAGGAGTGTTTAGCCCAAATAGTGTATGTAGTCAAGGAGGGCTTCGTGGACGAGCAGGACTTGAGGTTGCTTCACGTGTGTAAGCTCACGGTCGCATCACTTTTTGCTTGACCGCAGGCTTCCATGTAGCCCGTCTGTCACTCCTGCTGCCAGCCTTCTAGGAGGCCCCCGTCGCACCCCTCAGGTAGCATGCGCTTTGTCAGCCCAAGGCAGGGTTGGCTGCAGATGTTCCCTGGCTGGATGCAGAGGCGTGGGCTCTAGGCTCCATGCTGCCGCTCAGGTTCCAGCTGCAGGCCAGATCTTTTATATAACAAGTCTGGGCTTCTTGCCACGGCAAGGCAGAGGTCAGCGATGCGCCTCCATGGGTCTGGCAAGGCCGGGCTGTGCAGCTTTCCTCTTTCCCCGGGACGGGCTCCAGCCCTCGAGGAACTCTTAGCAACCTGTCAATATTGTGGCTGCAGCCAGGAGGTGGGAGAACTCTGCTCGACGTGGGCATCCAGTATGCCTCCAAAATATGCGCGCTGCCCGTCCCGCATTCCTGGCCTTCTGGGAGTTTTCTGCTTCTAGGCTTTGGGAGCCATTCAAATTCCTACTTGAGTCCCTGGCCTGGCACAAGCTACCTTCTTCCACACTTGTATTGCACCATGGCGACCTGAGGCTCTCCTGGCATCTCCTTACTGAGCACAGGTATACCACCCAGTGTAGGCTGCAGATGAGGGAGAGTTTTTATCAGGGAGGTACAGGGGAGAGTGGGGAAGGGAAGAGGAAAGGTGGGGAGATGGGATCTACCAAAGTCCTTGAAAGCTTTCAAATTGTTAAAAATAGATCGATGCCTTAATTCTTGTGAGCTGGGGGGGCCTCTTCCCACCCCTACCCCACCTTCTACCCTTTCTCCTCCAGCCACACTGGCATAGTACGTCTACTGTGTCTGGCTGGCCCTCATTTCTGCACTTTGACTTTTCCCCCTGCACCTCTCACTGCCCTCCCAACCACCCCCCTCCAAATCCAGAGCCAGCAGCCAAAGTGCGTGTTTGAAGATCACACCAGCCTTGGTATTCCTGGGGGCCTGCTTTGCAGTGAAGGCAGGGAACCATTGTTCAACTACGTTCTCTGAACCCCTCTAGAGCAAGCAAGGGCCCTGTTCATGGCAAGCAAGTTTCAGACCTGGGCAGCGAGCACAAACACCTGCCATTCAGGTGGCATTTTCCAGGCTTCCTCACAAGGTAGAAGGTGGAGTGAAGAACTCTCCCCTCTCCAATTTGTCAGGTTGCCAATAGCCCCAGGATCCCCTCCCTGGCTTAGCTGTGATTTAAGCTCTAGGCAGGCACAGGGTATAGCACAGGTAGTCCCCGGGCAATTTGCAGCGTGACAGGGAAAGCTGGGCTGCTCAGGTATTCGGGGCGGGGGAGGGAGAGAGGTGGGTGGGTCTTATTGGGAAGTTGGTCATTCTGGGAGGGAGAGGAGGTGTGAATGGGACGAGGAAGGAGTGCCTGGAGTCACTGCATGTTCTGAGGCAGGACGAGCAATGGGAGAGGGATGACCAGGTCTCCAGAGACCCCCTTGGTGGGTACAAGGAAGATCTCGGGTGCAGTGGGAACTGGACACAGCACGGCCAGCCAGCCGGGGAGGATGAGGAGGGCCCCCGTGCAGAGTCACCAGCTTCTGGATAACTGTGTCAGGACTCTCCAGGTCAACCTGAATATGTTTTCCCCTCTCCGGACCACCCTTCCCCCAGGTCAGCTGGTAAACCAGAGCCGACTGCCTGTGC